>OZ010575.1:90334360-90529360 GCA_963932145.1 Acanthosepion lycidas
TTTCTTAGAATTTTCTTCTTTTCTGGACATAAATTATGTAGAAATTATCCAATGATTTTTTTTGTATGTACGAGCGCTTTCGGCTAGCGCTAGCCATTATCAAGGATGATTTTCGTTTTTATTTTCAACTGAACCTATGAACTCCCCTACCAGTGGATACTGGTCCATGTCACCCAGCAGGACTAAAATTAAAAACAAGACCTGTCAAAGGTGAGTCAACGGACAACTTGTAAAAAACTTGATGGGTAGATAGAGGCTCTGGAGCCTTGCAAGGCAACCTATCTAGAGGGAGGTCACTCCGAAATATGACCCGCATCCTTGCACGTCGCTTATTTCGTGGCAACCTTTGCGCCAGATAGCAGATGGCGGACATTGAACAAGAGTGTGGGACTAGGAATACACACACTTTTGTCAGTTAATTAAATTTCAGGTGCAGGTCATCCTACAACATTAGGATGAATATACAGTACACACGCATATGTGTGTTAAAGGCAACAAAAGGAAAACGTATCTTAGCCGACGCGTTTATTTCCTTGATGGACTTTCAAGACATTTGCCTTGATATAAATCCATAATTTTTAAACAAACGCTTATTGATTTAAATATCGGTTTTAAATTAAGCTTTTTAGTTTTTAAAGCTACTGCGTGGCTACTTTTTAAAATAATCCCAAACGTTTTAAAATTCGTCTCTAAGACTGACTGAACTGTTCGATACAAATAGTCTTTAAAATGCCATTTTCTCTTGTTTTCTTGAAAAAACTGAATGTTAATTAATAGTTTTCTGTAAAACACAAAGAAAAAAGATAATTGTCATTTTTTTAAAAAAATGTGATTTTACGGAAAATATTAAATTATTTTTTTTTAATAAAAGGCACATCGTTTCTTTTCGTCGGTCATCGAATCAAAGGAATTATTTAACTTTTTTTTTTTTTTAAGAACAATTTTACTGTAGAATCCAGAATTCGACAGTAAAACTCATTGATAATTTTTTGTTCCTCTGAGGTTGAACTGCTTAAAAAAAGAAAAACAGCAAACGAAACGCGTCATTTACGTTTTCCTTTTGTCTTTATTCATCCATACGGATATATCTAAAATTTTACATTGAATTTAAATTGAGACAAAAAAATTCTTACTAAAAAAAATGTACCTGCCGACTTGAATGGAATAAAAGTGTAATGCGCACGCATGTGACTGTCATGTGGCACAAGGCCGAAAGAAGAGGGCCTCCAATGAGGAACGAACTCACTACTCAGTCGTAATTGTTCTAACGAGACAAGCTTGCTAACCATTACACAGTCTCGAGGTGTTCCATGTGACTTTCATATAGAAAAGACTGGGCCCATTAGGACAATCAACTCAATACATCCTTATTCAAACCAGCTCTTTTATAAAATATTCATAAACTTTTTCCCTGTACTTAGACTGAGTGCATTCTAGAACAAAGGTTAGTAATAATAATCATTTAGTAACTTCAGTTCAGCCACCACTTTTATTCTAATTACCCTGTTTATTTGAAATTCAAGTATGTACATGTCATCTTTGAAGCTCAACAAATGTGTGTGTCTCTAGAT
This sequence comes from Acanthosepion lycidas, assembly GCA_963932145.1. Taxonomy (NCBI): domain Eukaryota; kingdom Metazoa; phylum Mollusca; class Cephalopoda; order Sepiida; family Sepiidae; genus Acanthosepion; species Acanthosepion lycidas. Next base: position 90,335,932 of record OZ010575.1, read on the forward strand.
TCTCCTATAAAGGGGACACCGGTTCGAAACTTACAAAAGAACATATTTTCGTTATTAAAAAATGGCTGGCCACTCATATCTCAGGGTGCTCGTTTACTAGGGTGACTAGCTAATCCCTGTGCTTAAGCACATTTCTGTTTGTTCGTCACTCACAGAGCGTACCTGTGGTTTATACTGCAGCTAGTATTTATTAACCCACCCACGAGGATTAAAATGTGGCACAAGGCCGGTTTAATGTGGGTTGCCCGCGAGCCCGTAGGCTCGGCCAAAAATATGACCTTTGAACCCGCCTGGACGGGTTCAGGTCCTGTCTACCTCCCCGAAGGAAACCTTGCCCTTCGGCAAAGCTTCCTCCGAGTTCCTCCCTGCATTAGGGAGTTCGACAGAAGCCAGCCCGGATGATCACAAAGCACAGATACTACACTTTGATCCTAAACGGGCCGGGTCTGGGAGAGTGCGTTATCTAGCATGAGCAACAGTCTGAACAAGGCCAGCATAATCAAAACCCTCGGTCACAATAACTTGTGACTTTGTGCAACCATCAAAAATGAGTTCCGTCCACGCAATTTCAGACACTTTCCAAAGATGCCGCGCGCTGAGATTGCCCCCACACCCCAGGCCGATAACATCAAGAAGTCACCTTGATAAATCGAGCATGGTGAGATTCGAACCCAGATCTCATGGTCAGAAAGGGAACATTCTTACGACCACTCGGCCACGTGCCCAATTTTCGTTATTAAATCTCTCGACTATGCATGCCGGTAGACGGAATTCACACTAAAGAAAGGGGGGCAAATATGGGCACCCATTGAGTTGTAGTAAATAATGTCAGACAAAGAATGCATTGATTCAAATGTAGTTCAGTATTTCAAATACTGAGTAGAAATAGTAAGAAATGTCACACTAAAAAAAAAAAAATGGATGAAAGCTTCGCCCTCTTTAAAGGATCAAAGGGGTAAAGGAGTAATAAAAAATCAAGTTAACATGACTGACTGCGCCAATTTCTTCCCTTCACCTTGTGAGTTATCCCACTTGGTTCCACCAAAAGCGCTTGCTAGTGGAGGCGCTCTTTATCCCTATATAAAGGCAATCCTATTCTCTTCCTCTTTTTAACGCTTCCTTTCAGGTGTAGTCGATGTAGATAAGAAACGCTGCCGTTGAGGCGTGTTCACTTCCTTGGCCGACTTTTAAACTCTCTCTCTCTCTCTCTCTCTCTCACACACACACACATGCTTGTTTCACACACACAAGCACATTCTTCTTACACACACAAACAAACAAGCACATTCATCTTATAGCTAGTTTGATTAATTTTTCTTGTATTTCAATTGTGTACACTACACATGTAATTCCTTTTGTTAATAACATGCTTTGTCATATTTGTTATTTTGGGACTTGTTTTTACCCAGACTCACATTCAGTCTGCCAATATTGTGTGCGGGTTAAATGTTTCTGGAACCCAACCCATAAAAATAATAAAATATACATCTAGAATGTCTATCCCAATCAAAGAGGTGATAGCCGCAACATAATGACATATTTCTACCCAAAAATACCAACAACAACCATTTCCTCTCGTTTTTCTTTCACGCCTTCCTCAACTTACATTTTTAGCCAGTTCCTAATTTTTTAGTTGTTGTTGGAGTATTTTCCATACGCGTGTGCGTATAACACTTTTCACAGAACGCACACATATCACAGTACACTGATTGTCATAGACACGTCACCAAAGTTAGTGGGATTCCCTGCCTGTCTGCTTTCAATTAGTTCATCAACAAACGTCTTATAGTTTACTAATTAATAACTAATTATGGGATTTATGTTGTATTATTTCAATTATTATTCATTTGTTTAAATAATTAATTAAGTATTACCAAAAATACATGATGAGTTTTTCCAAAATGAAAATCCAAAAAATGCTACCCCCATTTTTAAAAAATTACCAAAAACTGCGGGAATTATCCGATTTAAGTTTTACTTTTCAACACTTATTCATTTATGAATTAATTTCATACTGAATATGTTATTTGGTTAGAAAACTCTGTGGAATTTTTTTCTTTTTGTTTTTGGTTGGGAATAGTTACACCTCTTATCGATGTATCGCGAGTACTTTTAAATTTGTGGGTGCGTATGACATATTTATTTATTTTTTATAGTTTTATAAAAAAAATCATTTAAGTTTTTATTTCAGAAAGAAAAAAAAATATCCAAACAGAAGCAGACGATTATCAACCAGGTAGAAAAGCAGACGACTGAATTGAAACTTAAATTGTAAGAAGAAGAATAATAGCGCTGTTGCCATCCCTTCTCAAATACCTATACCGAAAAAGAGGAATTAAATTTTAAAAAAAAGATACAATCCAGCAAAGAAAGAAAAAAATATATAATTTTCATTTTTCTACAATTTTTTAGTTTTGACTTCCCATTGGATTGAATAATCCAAGAATCTTTTTCTTTATTCGAACGTTTTGAACAAGAATTTTTTTTAACACACTCCAAATTTATTCTCAATTTACAAAACATAAAAATTTGGTCTTTATGTTTTCTTGAGTATTTTTGCTTAAAAATAATTTGGCGAAACTTTTTTTTTAACGCACGCGTATGGGAAAGCAATTAGCGATAAACTTATGAAAGTTTTTTCCCCTTATTTTCTGTTTTTTTTTTTAATTATTTTTTTTAGTTTTGTTTTTTACACGAGACAATTTTCTAAAAATTAAATAAACAATGACAAAATTAATTTCATGCTCGAATAATAAATTAAAAATAACCCCTCCACAGGAAAGTTAATTTCTTTCTTAAAAACAAATTTAAAAAAAATCAAAATAAAAGCAAAAAAGTTACTTAGTAAGCGACCGAGAATTCGCTACTGTTTTTTTAAGCGTGCCCGGTAAACGGTAAACGAGCCAAATTTTTTGCTGTATAATGAAAATGAAACTTTACTTCTTTTTTTTTTTTTTTAATCTTGCCTAGGCGCACAATGTAATTATTTTGTTTTTTATGCAATAATGTTGTATCATTTGTAGTTAGACCTAATTGTAAATAAATAAGATTGTTTTTTTTTGTTTCTATGAATCAATTCAAACCAAATTTTAATTAATTGTCCTTTCTCTTTTCTCTCTCGGTCTTTATTTGCGCGCGCAAATCCCAATCAAAAAAATTTTCAGTTTTTAGCGGTAACGATGTGCAGTTTGTTTTTTTCATGTGATGACATACACAAGTAAAAATCACATCTTTAGACCGCTACATTTTTCTGGCTTTTCTCTATATTTTCTTTCTTTATAATATTTTTCTGTAGACTAGAATCCTTTAAACATTAAAGAAAAATTGAATTTTAATTCGCATTTGCGGCATAATGAGCGCTTCTTTTTTCATTATCAATTTTTGTATTTTTTTTAAGGATTTTTGTTTATCCTATCGATTTTATTTTTTAGGAGAAATCATTTTAAAAATTAAAACAAATTTAGACGAGTAGGAAATTAATTTTTAAACAAACGCTTATTGATTTAAATGTCGGTTTTAAATTAAACTTTTAGTTTTAAAAAGCTACTGCGTGGCTACATTTTAAATTTTAAAATAATCCCAAACGTTTTAAAATTCGTCTCTAAGACTGAACTGTTCAATACTCACCAAATAGTCTTTAAAATGCTATAGTATTTTCTCTTTAGTTTTCACGAAAAAACTGAGTGTTAATAATAGTTTTCTCACTGTAAAACACAAAGAAAAAAGATTGAATAATTGTTGTCATTTTTTAAAAAATGTGATTTTACTGAAAATATTAAATTTTATTTTATTTTTTAAATAAAACTAAAAAAAGGCACATCGTTTCTTTTCGTCGGTCATCGAATCAAAGGAATTATTTAACAACTTTTTTTTTTTTAAGAATTTTTGTAGAATCCAGAATTCGACAGTACTAGTTAAAAGAAAACTCATTGAAAATTTTCGTTCCTCTGAAGTTGAACTGCTTAAAAAAAAAAAAACAGGAAAACAAAACGTTTTAAAAAAAAAAGTGAAAAAAAAAATGAAAATGTTTTTTTACTTTTTTTAGATTATTATTTCATTTAGTTAGTGATTTATTTATTTATTTGTTTAGCAGAAAATTTAAATCTATGACAGTTTTATCTGCTGAAATCAAGAATGAAATATTTTTTGACTTTGAGTTTTGATGATAAATGCAGATATATTTCGAGTTAATTTTTATTTGATGATTAAGAATTTTATTCAATATTTTTTTTTTTTTTTTTGTTTGGCCGATTTCATAATCCATTGATACTTACTTTTTTTTACTTTAGTTTTTTTACGATTTTTACAAAATACATACAACATAAACCATCAATTTTTATTAGAGACGAAAGATCTCAATTAAATTTTATTACAGAAGAAAGATGGTTCGTTTATTCAACCAAGACCTCTCTAAAACCATCCTTTTTAAAAAAAAAAAAAAAAAGTCAGCTGCCATGGGGGACATTTCCTAAATAATTTCTTCCCAGCAGTTCAGAAAATGACCGAAATTAAAATAATAAAATAGGGTTCGAAATAAAAATCCGAAAAATTAAAAAATCAAAGTATATATTAAATTTAAAAAAACAAAAAAACAAAAAAAACAAAAGACGCGAACATCATGAGATTTTTGGGCGATCAGAGTTTCAAACGCAGATAAAAAAAAAAAAAAAAAAGTCAATTTTTAAAACCATGGTTTTCTAGACTTACTAAATCTTCCCACTTTAAAAATGACATAAAATTGGGTAAGCTCGGAAAATCAAAAAATTGTAATTTTTTTTTTAAACAACAAATTAAATTTATTACTTTTCCACTGACATGATTAATATATTTATATTGAAGATTATATTTATTGAATTGAATCAATTTCTTAGTCATCTGCTAGGAAAATTGGTTCACTGTGTTGTGCTGGACAATTTTTCTCACCAGAAAATATTGAAATGACACTTATGGTACTTGGATAAGCAGACCCTCATTTTGATCAAAGAGGGTCACTGGGAAGCACAAACCCACCACTGAAAAAATTGATGGTTCAAAAATTGATAGAACAAATGTAGTTTTTTCTTTATTTATTTAAGAGATTTGATTGATTGATTTGTCTGTTTAATGGCATATCAACTCCTTATGGGTCATTTAATGCTGAAATTTAATTGTCTTGGAAGCTTTGAAGTGAAAAAAATATGATATACTAGCCAAATCACCCCTGCCTTGCTTCGTGTCACACACTGTTTTGTAAGAAAATGATGATTTTAAATCATTGTTATAATTTGTGGAGAAAAATGATGCATTTTAACATTATTCAATGATCTTGCTGATGTAACCTCCACCTTCTGGTTTTCTCCTTCTATATTTTGAATAGGAGCCATTCCTTTGTTCAAATTTAAATTTAATTTAAAGCAAAGAGAAAAAAAAATTCAGTGGTGGGTTTGTACTCCCCAGTGACCCTTTTTGATCAAAATGAAATATACTTATCCAAGTACCATAAGTGTCATTTCCTTGTTCAAATTTAAATTTATATCAAAGGGAAAAAATTTTTAGTGTGTGGGGGGTGTTCCCCACTCCGGTACACCTTTGATCAAAATGAAATATACTTATCTAAGCGAGTGACAATATAAATAATTCTAAGTTACTGCTTACAATACAAGACTATCTATAATGGAATGCATTTATTGTTTTTATTAATGAAAACTGCATTTTTTTTTTCTTGTATTAAAATGTATGGAAAGTAATTCTATTTTGCTATAAAGAACATAAAATAAATGTAAGTTAAATTTATTTAAATATTATTTATAAAACATATAATGGCCTTTATTTTTAACAAATGAAAAGGCAAATTTTCCATTACTTGTTTAAAAAAATCTGGATTTTTCCATGCAAAAATGTTTGAAAGATTGTTTTCCAGTTCTTTGTTTCTGAATATTCTGCTACTTGGGAATTGTTACAATGATCAAAACAAACAAAAATTTCCAGGTGCTAAATCTGTATGGACAATGTGCAAGAACCTCCCGTCTTAGCAATCTTATTTTTTCTTGGGGTTTGTTTATCAGAGTCTCCTCTTGCATTATCATACTGGAGGGTTACACATTTTCAACATAATCCTGATCAAGTTGCTGTCAATAAACATCTGCAGTGATGCTCCTTCCATGTTCCATAAACTTGTAATGAATGACAGCTTTCATATTCCACCAGACACACAGCAGGGTCTCCTGTGGATGAAGTCCTGGTTTGGGTGTTGGCACTGGTTTCTCATTTTGTGATAATCACTGTTATTTTTGTTTTCTGTTGACATGCAAAACCCATTTTTCATCATCTGCAACAATGTGAAAGGCTGGAATTCCTGTTAAAACATCTGCTGCAGATAGTAGAACATTGGCTTTCAAATGAAAACTGACGAGGAACCCAAATACCCTCTTTATAAATAAACAGATACAAGAGATGATAAACAAATTGTAATTACATTTATTTTCATCAACTGCAGCTCAAGGAAGGCTAATTTTCAATTCCTACATTTAAGGAAAATAGTTTGAAAGACTGTTTTCAACATGTTCCTGAATGTTCCACCACTTATGTAATGTTTGATTGATCAAAACAAACAAAAATTTCCAGGTGCTAAATCTGGTGTGTATGGAGGATGTGGGAGAACATCACATCCTAACAATCTTATAATTTCTTGGATTTGTTTTGCAGAGTGTGTCCTTGGGCTGTCATGTTAGTGAATAACCTTTCAATTTTATCAAAGCAGGAGACTTTTGATGTAAAGTTAACATAAAGCTGCTAGCAATAAATGTCTACAATGATAGTCGTTCCATGTTTCACAGGCTTGTAACAAACAACACCTTTCATATTTCACCAGACACAAAGCAAGAATTTGTATTGATAGAATCCTTGTTTTAGTGTTGGCATTGGTTTCTCATTTTGTACAAAATCACTTTTTCATTTTCTTCTAACATGCAAAACCCATTTTTCATCACCTGTAACAATGCAATGCAAAAATGGAAGGCTAGCATTTCTAATTCAAAGAATGTTGAATATAGTAGAACATTGTGTTCAGTTCTCAAGTGAAAGCTCATGAGGTACCCAAATTTCTTCAATGAAACTTATACACTTGGATAAAAGAGACGATAAATTTATTGTAAATATAATTTCCTACCAATCAACCCTGATTCTAACTTGGTTGGTTGGCTCATAATTCACAGTAGTGAAATACATAATTACTTTCCAAACACCCTAATATAAATTTGTAAATGGTTTACTGATCTTTGTTTTTTTCTCTTTATTCACAGATTTTTTCATGCACCAGAAAACAAAGATTTTTCCAATAAATTATATTTTAAACTAATTAAACGATTGATGAATGTTTTTTAGTCATTTATAACAACAGAAAAATGAAAAAAAGCTCAGAAGCAAAACCATATTCGTGTGAAGTTTGTGGATGTACATTTTCATGGAGTTCACGTTTGAAACAACATATGTACACACACACTTGGGCAAAGCCATATTCTTGTGATGTTTGTGCCTGCAAGTTTTCAAACCAGTCCCATTTAAGAAAACACATAACTTCACATACATGAGACAAACCATACTCATGCAAAATTTGTGGAGCTGCCTTTGCTATCAGTACTGTTTTAAAAGTACATGTGTGAACACACACTGGTGAGAAGCCATACACTTGTGAGGTATGTAAATCTGCATTTTCACAGAGCTCAGACTTGCAAATACATATAAGAACACATACTGGAGAGAAACCATATTCCTGTAATGTATGCAATTATGCTTGTTCACAGAATTCTCATTTGAAACGACATATTCTTGCGATATTTGTGGATATGCATGTTCAGTTAATTCTGCTTTAAAATCACACAAGTGAACACACAGAGGAGAGAAACCATACTCTTGTAAAATTTGTGGTTATATATGTTCCCATTATTCAGCATTGCAGGTACACAAATGAACACACACTGGAGAGAAACCATACCCTTGTTGTATGTGTGGATCAGCATTTTCAAAACATTTAAATTTGCAAAGGCACATGCTTTCATGTCATAAAGAAAAAAAACATTGACAACTTTCACTTCAATAATTTATATCAACATTTTGGGGGTTTGACAAAATCAGAACAGAAAATAATATCTTGTTTGATGAAAAGCATTTTTGATCAGCTGTTGAATAAAACTGACTTGTAAAGATCTTATTTGGATTAATTACATTTATCAATTGTCCCCTGTTCTCTGAGCAGACCAGCAACTAATGTGTATAAATATATGCATAAGCATCAACAATTTTTAAACAGATATATATTTTTCACTTTTGTATTTTTTTAAAACAAAGTCAAATATTTATTTTGAATTCTTTATTTTTAAGATGTAACCTAATTTAAACAGCCATATATATATATATATATATATATATATATATATTTACATTTCATTAAAGATGACAGATAAAGTACTATGATTAAGCTTTTTATTTAATTTTTCTTGTGCTCAGACAAGTGTTTTCTTTTTTGGACACAGAGTGTACAGAAACTCTCTAAATGTTCTATAATTCCTCGCGCTTTTGGCTATACTTTTAGCCATAATCAAGGATGATTTTATTTTTTCAATTTCATTGGGTGTGTAGATTGTAGCCGTGTCCATAGTTAAGATTATTAAGTATTGACTTTTTTTTTTTTAATATTAAGGCTTCCATTATTTTTAATCTTTTTTTTTATGTTGATGATGTTATTATGTTTGTATTTTCTACACGTATGTTTCAGATGGATTGTGGTGTGTGTTTAAGTGGATTCTAATAGAACTTTTACCATAACAGGTAGGTTATTGTTAACGGCAGTCCACCGAGGCCCTAGCAATCAACGCAGACATCCCCCAGTGGTCACATCTCGGGCTGACCCACTTTCTACTTTACATAAATGACCTGCCTAAAAATATACTCCAATCATTTGTGAATATCTCTGCTGATGATACAGTGGTATAGAGCTGTCCCTTCAAAACTATAAACAGAAATTGGCAGCTGATCTCACCTCTGATCTAGCTCTAAAAACTCAGTAGGAAGAAAACTGGTTGGTTATATTCAATGTCTCGAAAGCCAAAGTAGTGACATTCCATCATCAATGATCAGACACTGAACTATCACCAATCATGATGAAAAAATGTTCCCTCATAGTGTCCCAGTGCCTTGAGCACCTATTGAGATAAACTCAGCCCAGAATTCAAGTGGAACTCATACATATCATACATCATTAAAGATGCTTGAAAAATGGTCATTTTCCTGTACTGCTTCAGCAAGTACTCTTACTGCTATCCTCTGCCTTTACAAGAGTCAGATCAGCCAGAAAATGGACTACTGTTGCCGTATATGGACAGGAGCTGCCCAGTCGTCACTTTCCAGTCTTGATAGAATCCAAAAGCATTTCTGTGTCCTTGTAAGTGACAAATTATTTTCCACCCTACAACCCCTTTCTCTGAGATGAAACATCGCAAGCCTCTTGCTGCTCTATTGCTATTTTCCATGGAAAGTGCTCAGATGAACTCCATTCCTCAGTTCTAACCTTCATGGCTAAGACCTGACATGCCACTCGCATTGTAACAAACCATCCCCATTCCCTTTGCATTCCATTGGTGAGATGTAAGTTCCACGAGCAGCTTCTTCCCACAAACCACTGCTCTGTGGAACTAGCTCTCAAGAGAATACATCCCTGATCACTACAATCTTAACCTTTTCAAGTCTAGGGTTAACCATTAGCTTCCCCACATGTACCCTTAGACTGTGCCTCTGTAATCTAGAGTGACCCTGGTCCTTGTACAGAGTGAAATGCAATGTAAAAAAAAATTTCTTGGAAGAATGTATTTGTGCACATACAAGTTTGAGCAAGTATTGTTATATATATATGGTTGGATAGATGTGAGCTTGTGACCCTGGGTTTCACGCTTTAGCGATTGTCAGACAAACATGTATATATATATATATATATTTATTCTGTCAGGAAAATCCAACTAATTTGTCCATAAAGTCACCAAATTTGATAGGATCTCCAAGTGCAAAGATTCTATATCCATCTTGGCTAATATTTCTTGGAGGGTACAACAGGTGCAATACAATGAATGTTCATTTTTGTGCATTTTTTCAGCCAATTCAATTTGGTGATCAGCTTTTCATTTACAGCTGTGATGAGTCCTTTCTCAAGGGACTAAGTTTCTAGAACTGCCATGGAATCTGTTAGTTTTTTTTTCCTTTTTGGTTTTTACCTGTTTGTCTCTCTCCCTTATTCATGTGAAATCAGGTCATCTTGGTAATAAATGTTTTGGATATAAAGGCAATATGGTTCTTATTTTCCTTCCCATAATCCTGTGGGACTGACACCTGTGGCTTGAACTGGCATACTTCAGTACACCATTAATGCGTAAAAATGTGTCCGATTGTTTCAAAATTCTCTTAGCTATTTTAACAGCGCTTTCCGCTTCTCCATTTGGTTGAGGATAATGCAGACTTGATGTTATTAGGTTGGTGCAAAAATAATGTCGTTTTCTCACATATGTTACTATGTGAGAAAACGACATTATTTTTGCACCAGCCTGTGTTTAAATCCATAGCTATTTTGAAAAATCTTTGAAAGCATAACTTGTGAATTGTTTCTCATTATCACTGACAAGTTCAATAGGAATTCCCCAACACGAGAAAAAATATTTGAGCTTTCTTAAAATACAATTGCTTGTCACTGAATTGATATTTGCTATTTCTATATATCTTGAGAAATAATATATTGTGACAATATATTCGTGTTCTTAGTGAGTGAAAATATCCATACCAATTCTTTGCCACAGATCCTAAGGAAATGGTGTTACTTTTAATTTTTTCTTTTTATTTGTTGGATGGTGTATGTTACAAAACATGCATTTTTTAGATACTCCTTTAACTCCCGAGATATTCTAGCCCACCACAATGATTGTTTGTCTCTCTTTCAGCTTTTGTTTAGTTACAAGTGACCATCATGAAGTGTCTTTAATATCTCTGGTCTAGGTTTTTCAGATATGATAATTCTGGCCTGAAACTATAGTATTATAAATTGTCATAGACTGACAATTCATTCCAACCTGGAAAATATGGCTTTATGACTTCTTTTATTCTGCTTTCTTTGTTTGTATCCATTTAATGTGAAGTGTATTATTTCCTGTAATATTGAGTCTTGTTTAGGAGCTATTTTTATTTCATTTAATTTCTTATCCGACACTGGTCAGGTTCTTGCCACACAGTATGTGTATATTCCAACTTCTTTGCTGGTATTACTATCAGTGTCGGATAAAAGACTTCTTGATAGTGTATCTGGTGTGACTAGTGCCTGTATCGTATTCTACTACTGGATTATATCTTCTGTCTCATCAGAAGCCTTTGACATCATAACAGGGTATTGTACTGACCCTGTTTTTATTAATAGAGTAACTGGTTTGTGGTTTCTTAACAGTTTAAAGAATTCGAGTCCTGTAACATATCTTTTGAGTTTCTCACATGCCCATACACAGTTCACTCTTTCTCAATTTGTGCATATTTTCTCTTGGCACTGTTGAGTGTGCATGGGGCAAATGCTGTTATTTTAAAATTGCTATTTATTGAAATAGAGCTGCTCCAAGACCATAACTTTTAGCGTCAGTGCTAACTACTATAAGTTTGGTTCGATCATAGTATGACAGAATTGCTGCTTCAGTTAGTAATTCATTTACTGTTTTAAAAGATTTCTCTTGTGGGTAACCCCACACTCACACAGTGTCCTTTTTTAATGCTTCCATCATTGGTTGAATTATTTCAGACAAGTTCGGTAAGAATTTGCCTAAGTACCTGACCATGTTCATTTAAATTTGTAGGTGTAGGTAACTCCGGAAAGGCTTTTATTCTTTCCTTACTGGGTTGATTTCCATCTCCAGAAATTATGTACCCAAAATATTCTAGTAATGTTTTGTTTTTTTTAATTCACACTTTTCTTTATTAAGCTTGAATCTGACTTTTTTTTGTAATGTTTCAAGAACAGTTTTTAGTCTTTCATCATGCTCTTCTATAGTTCTATTGTAGATTAGAACAGGGGTTTTCAAACTGTTGTCTGCGGACCACAGGGGGTCCGCAAGAACAAGATACGGAGTCCGTGGACGGTAAAAACTTTTTTATGGCTGACGTGCAACTTATAAGCGCTTATAAGTAACTTATAGGCTGATCATGAAATAAATTGATTCAATAAAATATTTGATAGATTTGATATACTAATATAATTTGTATCTTAAATTGATAAAGATAATGGATTCTATTCTTGCAGAGGAGGAACCAAAGGATTTGAATTTTGGATCTATTTTGCGATTCCTGTGTGTGTAATTGACAAAAAAACTATTTGTTAAATACTATTACTGTTTTCATTTATATGTAAAATTAATATTTTAATATAACAAAATTTAATTTTGTTACATTTTGCAGCAGCATTAATTTATTTGAAAACTTATGTCTAAAGTAAGCTTTAAACCAGCTTTTATTGCATTAATGCAAAATTATATGTTATATTCAGCAAATATTTATGTATAAATTTCATAAGCGTTTATAGGGGGGTCCCTAAGGTAAAGCCTGAAATATAAAGGGGTCCACAAGTCAAAAAAGTTTGAAAACCCCTGGATTAAAACATTGATTTCTTGAATATTTTTAAGTAATTCTGACATCCTTCTTAGCTTTCTTAACAGAATTTGATAAAATCTGCTGGTAGCATAGAATTTAGAACAAAATTTAGCTCCATTTAGTTTACGTGAAATATCATTTAAATTTCATAATACTGCTAGATTCAGCTTCTTCAAATCTAGACATATTCAAACTTTTGTTTCATTTTATTAAGGGTACTCTACATGAAGTGAACTCTAAGATAAAATTTTGCCCTTTCATGTATTATGTTTCTTTTAGGTATGAAGTAGGCAACGAAGTTTTCCGAAACCGAGTCATACATATTTACGTCTTCTCGTCATGTGAAAGAAAATGTTCAGAATATATTTTCGGTTTTGCTGCCCACGTAATATGTTAAGGTACTGAGTTTCCAGAGTTTTGATGCTTTCCGAAAGCGTTGAAATCTCTACCATTTCTGCCAATATCCTGGATTTGTAAAATCGAATGATTCTGGTGTAGTTAATTTGAACAATTTTGTTTTAATATTTTTTTTTTTTTTTTCAGAATTGTGTCCCATTCTTCTACTTGAAATTAATTTTCCTCTTTTAGAACGAATCTCTCTCTGACACCATTTTCCACTGAGCTTAAGGAGGAAAGATAAACTATACAAGACTAGCTGCTGAAAAGTGACACAAGATGTGCTAAACTCAAAACACTTTTTATTCAAACTGCCACTTGATCTCTTTCGCACCCAGTATCCCCTTGTGGAACCAGAAGTGTTTAAATGTCATCATTACTGATGCTATGGAGTAGTTCTTGTCCTGACCCACGTCACAAAATCTGATCGAATAATCTGTACATATTTTTTTTTAATCCCTTCTCCTCCTCATATTGGTGAATATGGCATGTGAGGTAGAATGGACCAGCTGAGTCCTGAGATTTTTCCTCCATTATACGCACTGTATGTGCCCTTGAGGCATCATGGAGAAGAACGTTTCTCCTATTGACAAGCTCATCACACCTTGCAGCTTTTGAACGCATAAAAGGGCATTTACTGTTTCATTGCATTTTAAGTAATCTAAACGAATAATAATACACCGACGATCACACTACAGGCACAACATTATTTTTTTCATGGAGATCAACTTTTGGGGTTGGCTGTGGGGATTTATTGATCCTTGGCAATCCAATGCCTTTTGCACCAAACTCATGTGTAATCAATTTTCCACCACCTGTTATGATAACCTTTAAAGAATGGGTTATTTCTCTGTTGTGAAAGAAGATTGGTCACTATGGAAAACAAGCTGCTTTGTTTTTGTTAGCAAAGAGTGTGTATAGCCAAGGCAACCATCTTACTGACTTTTCCACTGGGCTTAAGATGGAAAGATAAACTATGAGATTGGCTGCTGAAAAGCTGAAGCAACGCATGTGTGGGAAAATGGAATAAAACCAATAAATAAAATAATAATAAAGAATAAAAAAAATAAATCAATTTTCCCATGATGCAAATTATAAAAAACCAGAAAGTGTTTTTGATCACATGCGCCATTTTATGACCCCACTTCTGCAAAGGACAGAATCTTTTTCTTTTTCCACTTGAGTATAATCTTTTTTACATGAATATAATGAACCCATTGAAAATTGGAATCCTGCTCTCCAATTAACAATTCCAGGCCATTATCCATTACACCACCTGCACATCCAAGCTTACAGCACATAGTATTCCCAAGCAGTCACCCATCTAGGTACTAACCAGGCTTGAAGTTGCTTTAGTGACTGTAGGGGAAGCAGTGTTTCAACATGATGTAGACGTATGCCTATAAACATAATAGCAATGACATTATTAATTTTCAGCCCTTGTGTTAAAAACAGGCTTAAAGATTTTACCCAATTGCTTGCAGAATAGTTCAATAAGCCTCGATCAGATTTGTGCTGTGAAGGGTAGGACTAACAGATATAACCAGCCTATGGAATTCACAATCTTCAAGAATGTCCACAATAAAGCCTCACTGTTCAATTTATGTCAGTCCAAATTTTCCTGGAGGCTGCTTTATCTACAAGTGGCCTCAGATTGAAGATTAACTTGTGGCCCCACTAGTTTCATTTGTGCCTCCAGAGTGCTATTTATCTACCCTGCTCCACCATGGTGAAAACATGTAACAAATTGTCAGTTTAACGTGGCATGTTCATACACCTACATATAGGCGAGTAATAAAATTGTCTGATCTTTCCAACAATTGTCACGCTGCCATTGGTATCCACCAACCCTCTCAATGAGAGAGATGCTGCCACTGGATTGGAATTCTTGGGACTGGACATATCTCATTATAAAACTGCAAACTGACTGAAAAGCAGAAACATGGTACAGGGGAGAAGTGCAGGTACTATACCTTGAGCCTAGTCCAAAAGACCATGTAAAAAGTAGTGTGTGAGCATCCCATGGAACTTTAGTGGAAGTGAAAGGAGTTAAAAATCAAAGATTCTTAAGATGTCCAGATCTGATTTTTATTGTTATTCACTTTTTACCCATGCTGCACATCCTTGCAGTGGAATATTTCCTTTTCAAGATGAGGAGGAAACCAACCCTGCACTGTATAATACTATCGTCCCTTATTGTTTACCAAATAAATCGTCTATGTCTCTGGCTGTAACAGGGTTGGAGATATCAATGTCGAGATTGTAAAGATCAGTAAAGAAATTGAATTATATGAGATGGTGATGGGTGCCTGAATTAATGGTGATAATTTTGCTGTCTTGTGGCTGCAAAGGACATTCCTTCCATGGTTCATTCAGTTGGATGGACAGGCTAAGCAAGATAACCAGTATCTGGTTCAGTCCTGATCTCCCAGTGGAGAAGAAGGCATCAGAAATACAAGGGAAGTTAAATGATGTAATTAGATTGTAATCACTAATAAATCTTTTCATGCAAGGAGTGAACGAAATTAGTTCAGTTAGCAAGAATGCTTATGGAATTTCTTTCAGTGATAAGGCTCCCCAGGAGACACTATAAGGGTGACTGTAAAATAGTTTTTTTTTTAAATATTCACTCAATACAAAACCCAAGAGCCACTCAAGGTAGAGGGTGACTGAGATCGTTGTATGTATGTAAGAGGAGAAATTAGGTGCAGATTATGAGGATATGTAGGATAGATAATGGTTAACCCTAAACTCAAAAAAGTTCAGAATATAATGATTGGGGAAGCATCCTCTTGGGAGTTTGTTTAATAAAGTAGAAGAAGAAGCTTCATCTGTAGAACTTCCTTCTTATCAGTGAATTACAAAGGGAATGAAGATGATTTGACCGTGTACACACCATGGGTGGTCTTATCTGTATAGGTCTGAACTTGTAGAAGTAACGAATGTCAGTCAGTTATGTGCCATGCATGATACACGCTTAGGCGATCATGTACCTTTTGATACATGACTGATGAGGCAGATTTTTTCCCACAGTAGACCAGATTTTTTCTGCAGTAGACCAGTTGCCATCCAAGGCTATAGAAACCTGTCTTGCTATCTTACCCATAGCTTGGGGGAGAAAAAGAGAATCCAAACCTTTCCCAAGGGTATTAGCATGTAAGTAAGAAATGTAGCATGTCTAAATGTTTGCCATAGAACTGGTTATAAATTAATGATAGGCTGGTGACATCTTCTGAAAATAATTCATCACCCACTAGATTTTTCAATTTCCTTTTGAAAGAAATCTTAAATGAAGATTATTTTTCATAAATCATTGTATTAGTTGGCAACCATTTTTGGAATGTTTTAAATATAAAATGAAATTCTCAAAGTACAAAGAAAATATATAAATTCACATTCAATTTTTGGTCTTAGTCCAAGTGCATGCACTCAGTTGAAATCTATTTTGAAATCATTTTCATGTGGTTTGAAAACTACTTCAATTAACGTGAGGGCACTTCTGCAGCTGTGCTTTCAAGTTTGCAAAAGAGGAGTTGCATATTCCACAAGAAAATGGTTTCTCAACAGTTTGTGTTGCATGTGTGCTGTTAAAGCTGAACACTCTGAAATGCAGTCTAACACATCTCCCAATAATATGGCATCTCACAAATGAGAGACCATATCTGCTTTTTTTTTTAAAAAGATGAACTCTCTGAAAATGCCAATCTATATGCTTCACAAGAGAAAGTAGTCCACCACTAGCAGTGGTTTACCTACTTCATGCAATTGGCGAGTATTGTATTTTGTTGATGTTATAAAGATTACCAATTCATTTCTAACCTTAGTTTTGGTTATTCCTCATTCAGTAATCTTTTCTAGGTTACAACACAAAGTGTTGCAGAATTACTTATCTCTAGTATATACATGCATCAAACAAAAAGGAGTGGAAAATATAGTTCAAGTAAGTTTATTTTTAAAATCATTTCTGATACGGTTTGAATGCTATTTGGTTTAATTTTTGCATGTCTCTGCAGGTGTGCTGTGAAAAACAGATGAGTTTCACATTTCACTAGAATATGGTTTCTCACCAGTGTGTGTTCACAGGTGTATTTTTATATAATTGAAAAATGACAATCTGCATATTTCTCATAAGGTGTGTGTGCCTGCATATGAACTTTTAATGTTGATTTTAGCAAAAATGTACATCCATATATAACACAAGAATATGGCTTGTCTTGTCTGTGTGCATCCTCATATGCAAGATTAAATTGGAAATTTTTGAACAGGTTTAGAAAATGGTTCTTCAACAGTGCGTCTTCATGTGTGCTTTTAAAGTTGAACGCACTGTAAACGCAGATCCACACACTTCACAAGAGAAAGGCTTCTCACCAGTGTGTGTCATCATGTGTGTTTTAAGGGATGAGCGGTGTGAAAATGCAGTTCCACATATTTCACAAGAGTATGGCCTCTCACCAGTATGTGACCGCATGTGTGTTTTAAGTGATGAGCAAAGAGAAAATGCGGATCCACATATTTCACAAGAGTAAGGCTTCTCACCAGTATGTGTGCGCATGTGTGTTTTTAAAATTGAACTCCTTCCAAATGCAGAGCCACACACTTCACAAGAGTAAGGTTTCTCACCAGTGTGTGTCCGCATATGCCTTTTTAGTGATGTATTTCGAGAAAATGTGCAACCACATACTTCACAATAGCTTGGCTTCTTACTTAGATGTGCCCGCATGTGTGTTTTTAAAGCTGAAACCTTTGGAAATGCAGCACCACACAGTTCACAAGAATATGGCTTCTCACCAGTGTGAGTCTGCATGTGGTGTTTTAAAATTGAACTCTGTGAAAAGGTAGACCTGCAAAATTCACAAGAAAATGGTTTCTCACCTGTGTGTGTCCGCATGTGTTTTTTTACAGATGATCTCTCTGAAAAGGCAGAGCCACACACTTCACAAGAGAAAGGTTTCTCACCAGTGTGTATCCGAATATGTCTTTTCAGGGATGTGCTCCCAGAAAATGTAGATCCACATATTTCACAAGAGTATGGCTTCTCACCAGTGTGAGTTCGCATATGTGCTTTTAAACCAGAACTCACAGAAAATGCAGAGCCACACACCTCACAAGAATATGGCTTCTCATCAGAGTGAGTCCACATGTGTCTTTTTAAATAAGAACTCTCTGAAAATGCACAGCCACATACTTTACAAGAGAAAGGTTTCTCCCCAGTGTGTGTCCGCATATGTCTTTTTAGGGAGGTGTTCCAAGAAAATATGGATCCACATACTTCGCAAGAATGTGGCTTCTCAGCAGTGTGTGTCTGCATGTGTGTTTTTAAATATGAACCCATTGAAAATTCTGAGCCACACAACTTACAAGTGTATGGTTTCCTACCAGAGTGAGTTTGCATGTGCTTTTTTAAACATGAACTTTCTGAAAATGTAGTATCACACAGTTTGCAAGAGAAAGGCTTCTCCCCAGTGTGTGTCGACATATGAATTTTTAGTAATGTGCTTGAAGAAAATGTAAATCCACATACTTCACAACTATATGGTTTATCACCAGTGTGTGTCCGCATATCTGGTTTTAAAGCTGAACTCACTGAAAACAGAGAAACACACAACTCACAAGAATATGGTTTCTCACCAGAGTGAGTGTGCATGTGATTTTTTTAAAGATGAACTTACTGAAAAAGCAGATGCACAAACTTCACAAGAGGAAGGTTTCTCATTAAAGGGAATTCACTTATGTTTTGTTAAAGCTGAACTCTCTGAAAAATCTGATCCACACACTTCACAGGAGAAAGGTTTTTCACCTGTGTGTGTCCACATATGATTTTTCAGGGATGTGCAAAAAGAAAATGTAGATCACATACTTCACAAGAATATGGTTTCTCACCAGTGCGTGACTGCATGTGCCTTTTTAAAACTAATCTCATAAAAAATGCAGATCCACACACATCACAAGAAAAATGCTTCACACCAGTGTATGTCCGCATGTCTTTTGAGACATCCACTCAAAGAAAATGTAGATCCACATAATTCACAAGAATATGGCTTGTTGCAAGTATGTGTCTGCACATGCATTTTTAAAACTGAATTCACAGGAAATGTAGATTTGCCTCACAAATATGGCTTCCCGCTAGAGTGGACCCACATGTGTTTTTTTTTTTTTAAATCTCTTTTACAAGATACAGGTTTCTTTCCACTTTTGTTATTTCAATGTTAAAATGCCAAAAAATGCAGACCTACATATTTCACATGAATATGGCTTCACCTTAGTGTGTGCATTGTTGTTGAACACTAAAAATGCAGAGGAATATGGCTTTTCACCAGTGTCTGTCCTTGTGCACTTCAATTCCAAAATCTTGACAAAAGTATACCCACACAATTCAAAAGAATATGGTTTCTCTATAGCACGATGACATGTTTTTCTTCTTCACAAGAGAGAACTGTGAGACTGCTCCACACAGCTGTATTGTTAAACAACTATTGTCACTTGTAGATCTATGTATCTGCCCTTTTTCATTTTCAACTGTGAAAATTCTAATTCATAAATTATACATTATATTTAGTATGTTCATTTCCTTCTTTGAAATAAAAAATGATGCACATAACATCAGTGTTCTTTTAACTTCTTCAGAATAAATTCATTTATTCTCCAAAACAATGACCAATCTGTAAAGAAGAATGAAATATTTTGACATAAATGTTGAGTTAATGAAGATTCTATCAAATAATTTTAAAAACCAAATAATAAAATTCAAAATCCAATAAATAATGTTAATATTAAATCATGAAAACGTTTTTTAGATTTTGTAAATCAAACTTGTAAAATTTCTGACACAAAAGTAAAAAAAAATACATCCTAATATATTTATCAGTTTAATAAAACTTTCAAATAGAGAAATATCTGACTCTTGACATATCAGAAAAAAAAAAAAAAAACATCCTTAAATATTTGTCAGTTTAATTAAACTTTCAAAACACTCTTGAGTTTGCTGGTGTATTCTCAGTCACATTATGGAATGATTTCGCAATAAAATTGTGAATACATTTAAAATATTTCATGCTGACCTGAATAAGTGTAGGATGAATGTCTAATATTTCAAAGATGTATTTTTTATTCTATTTAAGAGGAGGCACAGTGGAGTAATGGATAGCAGCTCGGATTGAGGAATCGGAGAGATGAGTTTGAATTCCAGTTGAATCCATTACATTCACTTACGTGCTACCCTTGGGAAAGGTATGAATCCTCTTCTCCCACCAGCTATGTAGGCTATAGAACCCGATCTGTGCAGGACAGATTAGGTTCTATAGCCTTGGATGGCAACTGGTCTACTGCAGAAAGACATGGCAACCTACTGTGGGAAATCTGCCTCATCAGTCATGTATCAAAAATACATGATAACCTTTTCTTTTAAAGCCAATTTTTTTTATGATAAATGAATTATAATTTTCAATAATATTTAAGCAATTCTTTATAAAGAATTGAATTCTATGTTTAGTTGATTGTCACTCTTATGTCTTTGCATTGGTACTTTTTACATTTATACTATGAAAATTCAGATTCATAAATCTTACAAGAATGTTTTCTTGAGTGGATTCACTTTCTCTGAACTGATTGTCTTTTATGGTTTTTCAACCCTTTTGCAACTTATTTAAAGCTAGAAAATATTTTTAAATTGTAAGAATTTTTTTTACTAATACATGATTGGGGAGAGGGGAGTTGGATTCATACCTTTCCAAAGGGTATTTACACATAAGTGAATAAAATGAAACTCAGCTCTCCAAATTCCAATTCCAAGCTGTTCCCCATTACACATCAACACTTAGAGCAGCTAGTATTCCCAAGTAGTCACCCATCTAGGTACTGACTAGGCTTGATGTTGCTTAACTCTGGTGATTGTGCAAATACTGGTGTTTCAACGTGACATGGCAGTAAGCCTGAAATCTTCTTTGCAATCAAAGTATGATCCAGATAATATTGATGTTCTCATAACCTCTTCAGAATAAATTCATTTATTTTCTATAACAATAAGAATGAAAAATTGCAGGATAACTCTTATATTAGAAGATTTTATTTAATAAAATTAAAGACCTAATAATAAAGTTTGAAATTCAATAAATATGTTGACATGAATCAAATTATGTAAACATGTTTTTTTAAATTTCTTAAGTCAATACTTATATTTTTATGATACAGAAAATCTGCTCTGAATTGTAAAATAAAAAAATCTGATAAAACTAAGACATTATTTAATTAGAGAAGCTTAATTAAAGTTAAAATTTATTGAAAATTTTCTAACATATCCTCAACAAGCATCTTTGTAAGTGTTATGGGACCTACCTTTATAGACTAAATGGACTTGTCCTATTACTATATATACGGAGAGATTATGCCTCTCAAGAGAACTGTCTACAGTTGACGAGTCGACTACTGTACTTTGCCGTCAGTCGGACGTGCAACACTATCGTATTTATTCTTTTTGTTTATTAATATGTTTTCTCTAAATTGCTGAGTTCAAGTTTTCTTTCGGACATATTCTGGGTCCACAACAGTAAGTTAGACTATAAAGCCAAAGTATCTAAAATTCAATAAAATAGTAGCTTGCTTAGAATATTTTCGTAAATGTTTAAGATTACTGTATAGTTAAAATATATTAAATTTCATTAAAAATTGTATAAAAAAAGGAGTGCCCATTATATTCATCAAGTAATTGTTACATTTCCCTTAGAAAAAAATTGCCAAACAAAGTTATCAGCATCTCATAAAAATCACATGCTTTTCTGCAATGTTTTGTACTAAAAATAAGTAATATTTGTTTCAAATCAGATTAATTAAACTTTAAATCAGATAATCTTATTTAAATATATATTTGTACAATTTATTTTTGAAAGATTTTTTTAATGAAGGGAATTGTGTTGAAAAATTTGTCAATATGGATAATTTTAGCATTTTTACTGATAATAAAAAAAAACAACTTTCCAATCAATTTCAGTTTGATATACTGCAACGTATTTTGCTTATTGGAGATATCAAATTTAATCTATTAGTTTGAAATGAAAACTGAAATAACAGCTTCAAGAGATCTTTTTCATTTTTAAAATGCATCGTAAACTTTAAGTATCACTTTACTTTCGAGGTACCTACATTAAGCTTGCCCACGTCTGTGTTAAAAATACTTTTTTTGCAATATTTTAAACTAAAAGTAATATTTGCTTTAATTTAGATTAATTAAACTAAATCAGTTAATCTTCCTCAAATAAGGTTTCAGAAAAGTATATTTTATTTTTGAAAGATTTTTTAATAAAGAGAATTATGTTTTGTTGAAAGATTTGTCAAGATGGCAGATTTTAGTAATTTCAGAAAAGAAATAAAATTGTTGTATCTTGTCAGCATTCCCATATTTTTTTAAAATCAAGCAAAAAACTTAACCAGTGATTGTTGTAAAACTGTTTCAGGATATAAAAAACATTAAAGCATTGAAAAACATTGTTCCACAGGTAAAATGACTAGGATCACTTTGATCCTTGTCATTTGACCTGTAGAACAATATTATCTGCTGGAAAGCTGGCCCACAGCTCCAGCCAGCAGCAGATCCAGTCATCATCAGCCACAGCTCTAGTCAGCCATCTTTGCCAGCAGTAATGATATGCAATAATAAATTATCCTTTTCAGGACAATGCTTCTCAGTAAGTATATTCTATACTTTGCTAAAAAAAAAAAAAAAAAAAAAAGAGCATATACTTTGCTAAAAAAAGAGCATATCCTGATGAAAAAAAGAGCATATCCTGATGAAAAAAAGGCCCCAAACTTGATGAACAATTTTTTTTATTGTCTAAATGTTTATGTTATTAAGAGGAAAGACCAAAGTATTTTTTGATTATTTTTTTTAAATGTTTTAATCCTTCCTAGCATGTCTGAAATTTTAGTTAAAATTTTTTTTTTTTTTTTTAATCAGCAAAATTTACATAAAATTGATCATGTCAGCCATTTTTGACAACTTTGCAAACAAAAGTGAAAAAAAATCTTGTAAAATTCAATTATACTTTTTTCAAAAGTTATTTTAGGAAAATTAGAAAATTTAAAGTTTACTTAATGTAATTGAAAACAAACATTACTTAATTTTTTAGCAGAAAAAATTTAGTTCGCAACAAGAGAAGCATGTCTAACCGTGGCGACTGGTTTTGGAGGTGTGAATTTATATTTACATTTTCATGTATCAACAACTTATCGGACAGAAGTGACAGTATTTTCAAATTCTAAGGGAACCAGCTTAAGTAATTCTTAAAAATTAAATACTTTCAAAAGTTTAATATTTTATTGATTTTTTTTTTTTTTTTTTTTTTTTTTTTTTAGGTACTTTTTTTTAAACAAAGATATGTCCAAAGCCTGCACTGTTCCCATCCCTAAAATTGAATCTAAAAAAAGAAAAAATTAATAACTGCAGTAAGTCTCTCACTGAAAAAAAAAAAAAATTGATTATATTTAAAAAATGAAACAAAAATATTTAGTGAAATATGTAAAGAAAGAAAATTAAAAATTTTGAAAATGCGATGATGATGGTAATCTGATATGTGCTATCCGGAATGAGATCAGTGCAATTTATGAGGCCGGATCCTTGCTATCAGAAGAACCAACTCTTAAAACACATGACATTATTTCTGATTTGTGCCTCTGTAGCTTTGCCAGGGTAAATTTTCATTTTAACACCCGAGCGCTAATATCCCTTCAAATTTTTCCCAAATAGTCTTATTTCGGTGCAAATGTATATGCTGAACTCAAATCAACAATTAGATATTAAAGAAACCTACTTTTTTGGATGTTAACGACCCGGAAAAAAAAAAAAAAAATCAGACTTTTTCCTGGTCTTTCGTCAGCCATTACCGGATTATTGATAAGTAATTAAGTGCTGAATTCTGTCAGCGGACTTACCTACAATTTGGGCCTATTTACTCCCTTCACAGTAATTCCTTGTAGTTAACTTTCAAATTAGGGTTAGGTGTTTTTTTTTTCTTTTGTTATTCTTTTATTTGTCAATATATTTGAAAGTTAACTTTATTCTTAAATTAAGTACAAAAAAAAAAAAAAATAAATAAATCTCTTTACGGAAGTGCGTACTAATTTCTGAAAGAAAATAGTTCAGCAGTAAATGACGCTCGGGTGTTAAAATGAAAATTTACCTTTGCCAGAAACACTCAATACATTTTTTTTTATCATATTGAAAAATTATTTTAAAAATACTAATGCTTGCAGATTGTAAAGCTTTCAAATTTAAGATCTGTAAAAAAATAGATATTTTAAGTAAGAACATTTCCAGAGATACACATATATTCAAACTTAAGTCTTCTGCGTTTAATTTTAAAAGAAATCACAAAAATACAGTTTACATAAAATTAAATAGTAAGTACGGTAAACCGTAAACAGGTGCAAAAAATATTTTTACCATAACTTTCTAAGAAACAAACATTTCTAAAATAATTTTATTCGTTTTTTAATAAGTTTTGAAAGTTTCATTAAAATCTGACAATTTATTTGATTTTTGCAAGAATTTCCAAATTTATGTGTTTTTCAACTCAAAAAAAGCGCTAAACAACAACCAATTTAAATTTTCAGAAATAATTAAAAAATACTTCGATTTTTTCCTCTTAAATATTAATAATAATAACAAACATTTTGGCGATACTGTGTTTTTCTTAAGTTTGGGGCCTATTTTCATCATGGTATGCTAGTTTTTTCGGCTAATTATTGAATATTACCTACTTTTCAGGACAATGCTCTTCACATCCTTACACGAGTATGAAGACATTTTCTTTTTTTTGCACAGTCCACTGTGTAACCTATTTTTAATCATGTATCTTTAACGAAAATAAACTTGGCAATATATTTTTTTAATCAAGTCTTCGATTTGTTTGTTGTCTTCCGTCATTCTGTTTGCGGACCAACGTGCCACCCATAAAAAAAAAAAAATGACTCCAATTCGGTTTGAAATCGGTAAAAATGTTTTTTTGCTTATTGATAATATTAAATTTTTATTTTTTAATCTATTAGCTTGGAATTAAAAATAAAGTGAAAACTTCAAAAAAAAAGATTTTCAGTCTTTTGTCGCTTTTTCTTTTTTGCGAGGTAATTAGCTTTTTTTATAGGTCATTCTTTCAAGTACAAAAACATAAATTAAAATGAGTTTTCGTATTTTTAGGAAATCCGTGGCGACATCTAGAATTTTAGCAGCAGAAACACCTTTCATTTTTATTTACAGAAGTTTTTTTTTTAAAAAAAAAAAACTCCTAGTGTTTGTAAATTAAATTTAATTATAATTATTAATAATTGCAACAGTCCAATTGTGGTTATTTTTAATTAATTTTATGAAATTAAACTAAAAAAAAAAAAACTGTTTTTAAAAGTAAGTTTCTTTTCATTTTATATTTATCTGGTTGTGTTTTTATTTACTTTTTAAGAGCGCCCATATCTCCACAAATTTCAGCATTCAATGTTAAATCGTACCCTGGAACAATTAGTTTAAAAAAAAATAAAATGTTCAAATTTGTCTTGATCATTTCAACATTTTATTAAAATTACATTATATTTTTAAACTGAATTTTTTTAAAATTACGAGTTTTTTAAAAACAAGACAATTTTTTTTGTTGTCTTTAAAATTAAAGACGCTTTAGTTTTTTTATGTTATGCGTTGTTATTCAATGTATTTCTCAACAATTATCGGAAGATTTAACTTTATGTCTCATGAAATTATGACGAAAGACATAAAAAAAAAAAAAAAAGAAACTAAAAATGAATTATCGAGAAAATCGGCAATTAAATTACCTTCCTTTTTTCCGCTTTCTTTTCAGATTCAGGCAAATGTTTTTGGCTTCTAAATCAATCGAAAGAAATACTATAGTTGGTCAATTTCAGAACAATTACATTGAAGTTTAAAAGAATGAAAGCGAAAAACACAAACATTTAGAAATAAAATTGGTTCATATGAAGAGAAAACAAAATATGATAAACAACCGGTGATAGACATTTTTCCGTCCCTTATGAAAAAAAAAAAAAGCACTAATTCAGTATTTAGAAATATCCCCAGGATTTGTTGATTTGAAAACTAGAGAGATTCTTTTCGCAATTGCAGTGAACTACTTTTCTCACTGGAAACTTTTGCACGCAACTGATACTTAAGTTAACCTAGTCTTGGTTCAGATTGTTTCAAACCGATGTTACCTTGGTTTGGGTGTGCTGGTGGTATTAAAAAGTCAATTCAAGATCGTTAATTCACTTTTGTTGGCACAAATAAATCCATTTATTCAACCACTCAGCTACGAGTTAGGAAAGGCTAGTCGGCAACCAGTAGAAAAGACAACTGAATTAAAAACCAAATATGCCTAGTTGGGCACATACTTGAACTGTCACTAAGGTGTGCTCAGCATAGCTGACCCTGGGTCTGAGCAGATGGGTATGTTTGGAAACGAGCAGCCAAGCAGAAGATGAGAAATTAATCTGATGTAGGGGGTTATCGTAACAACATTTGTTCCCACTATATGGCCAACTGTAAAGATTGAAAGAAAATGCACAGTGTTATATGCAAATTATATTTTTATATAACACAAAAGGATAGAGAGAAGTATAGATCACAGGTTATAGTGATAAGTTAGAGAGGTTCAAATGTAAATGCCTTGGTGCAAGTAAATTTTTGTCTCTTCGTTATTATTCAGTTATTTTTGGTTATTTGTTTTTCTATCTCTACACAATCACACTGATTTACAGCGTGCCTTCTGGTTGAAACAGCTCTGATGGTGTTACCAGACCTTGGTTTTGTTGAGGGAGTCACCACATTTGTTGCGAGACTTGGACATTTTTTTTTTCCAGTATGGGCTTCCGCTTCTGGTACATTTGTTCCACAAACAATATTGGCCGAGTCCTGGGCAAATACAAAAACGCAGAATTTAAACAAACAAATATTAATAAATTAAACAGGCAGGTTACAAAAAGGAAATGAAGTTAGAGTTGTAAAGAGTTCAAAGCAACCTTCAGTATGTGTCTCTCGGGTACTTACATGCTGAAAGAACGAAAAGATATTAATACATTTTGTCATTGCCAAAGTCAAAGGGAAAAGAGAGAAAAGCTTTCAAACTTCATGTCGTTTGTGATAATTGTCAGTTGGTAGTTATCCAACAGTTTAGACTGGTATTTATTTGAACAAAAAGTACAAATTGTGGCACAAGGCCAATAAAGGGGAGGGGTAGAGGCTGGTCAACACTAACTATCTTATACCTAGCTAATCAGATTCGCGACCCATTCGTACATTACATTTTACACATTCACCAAAAGAACTCGTCCATCACCAAACAATCCTTCAACCACCATAATACCACGTGCTCTCAAGGGAGACCTACCAAAATCGCGCCCCATACCATGAAAATTCTAATGATGATATATATATACAATTCTAATAATGATAAAATGAGAGGGGAGGGAAATGAACCCAATAATAAACTTAAAATAAACACAAATACAAACTAAACATAATTGATGTTAGTAGGGACCGTCCAACCCATAAAACAGAGGCCGCTGTATTCTGCCCAGGGGACAAAATCAAGAGACGCTCTCGCTAAGGGAGTGGGAAAAAGTATAAAATATTAGGCTGGAATGGGAAAATATAAAACTGACCCAGTCGAGATGAAAATGGGGCGGGGGTCAAAACAAACTGGGGAGGATGGGAATCTCGACTTGGATCATAACCAAAGAACAGCCGGGATGCAGGCCAGGAACAACACTTACTCACATTAACTCGGTACACTGAAGCTTTTCTAAGCTAACCAAGGGGAGGGTTCCACAGGAAGCCACCCCGATGTGCAATAGGTTGACCTAGAAGAGAAAATCAAGGCTAGCCCCGTTCACACGAAGCAAGCTCGCTTCTTTTACCCATCTTTCGCTAAAGACTGTCGAATGCAATCGTTTTCTATCCGATCTAATCTTCATCTTGAGCTGATGCTCAAAGAATCGAATCAGATCCGAATGAGAAAGACGATTGCCTCGCAAGACTTCCTCCTTTCGCGTCGTCCAAATCACCATTCGAGCCGTGGCCATCAGCGTCAGAAACACCATCCGTTTCATCCCGGAATACGGGGGCGACACATTGTCACACGCGTATGCGCGATCAATGGACACAAGTTGTTCGGGAGCGAGACGAGCCGTCAGCTCGCCGACATGGTCCCATAAGGGGCGGACCAGGGGGCAATGGTAGAAGGCGTGCGCAGCCGTTTCCTCTAAGCCAAGGCCACACCGTTCACAGTCTGGCAAATCCGCCAAGCCCCATATGAAAGCCTTGTCGTTGAGAGGCAGCCGATTCCGAGCCAATCGCCAGCTAAGCGAAAACTCAGGGTTACTGAGGTAATCCGCCGCTGGCGCCCAAGACCAGTAGGAGCAGTACTCCTCCTCCGACAAGCCGAGCGTATCTCGTAGGAGATCCTTCGTGGGCCTCTCCACTAATTCACGATAGAAGACCTTCCTAGGCCGAGAAAGGTCACTGGACCGAGGAACGGCCCTCAAGGCCGACCGACACTCGCGAAGGAAAACCGATTGATCCCGGGGTTTACGACCGCGCTCAACCCGCGAGACTGGGGGACTGATGGTAAGGCCAGGGAACGCGTCCCTAACAATCCCCTCCAGAATCGGATCTCCTCCAGTCAATGCACGGCGTAGGAAAGCCAACCTAGAGGCACGGATGTGACTCGGCAGGTGCGGCATTCCCAGCCCCCCATGACACGGACGTTTAGTGCAGACTCGTCTGTCGACCCGATTCCCGCGTCCCCTCCATAAAATGGAGGAAAGCGATTGCTCGAGCGCCTTCTTGTGAGTCTTACAGAGAGGAAGTACGGACAATCGATAAAGAATCAGGGGGAAAATGTATGTAGCACACACCTCCGCCCTGCCCTTCACGGACAACCTCCGTCGATTCCAAGTCTGACCGGCGGAATCGACCTTTGCTCGTACTTCAGACCAATTCTTCTCCAGCTGGAGGTCAGGCCCAAACCACACTCCAAGAATGCGGACAGGACCGTCTGTCCAACCGAAGCGGCCCGGAAGAGCGACCCCCTTCCAGGCACCTAACCGCAAGCCGGACGACTTGTCGCGGTTTATTTTGGCCCCTGTCACCTTCTCGTACCGATCAAGCGCCTTCTGTACCACCTCAATGTCGTTGCGGGACGACACGAAAGCAGATACGTCATCGGCGTACGCGGAAACCCTGGCTCGAGACCCTCCAGGAACGGCAATTCCACATAGGGCCGGACTGCCGGTCTCGTCCTTCAGCCGGCGAAGGAGAGGCTCCAACGCCAAAGCATAAAGGAGAGGCGACAGCGGACAACCCTGACGAACCGACCTAGACAGCACGAACGCGTCCGACAGCCTTCCGTTCACCTGTACCACCGCACTGGGGGAGCGATACAGGAGGCTAATCCAGTGGCAGAAGTTGGGTGCGAATCCAGCGGCCTGCAGGACAGCTGCAAGGTAGCGATGGTCGACCCTGTCAAATGCCTTGGACTGATCCAAATTGATCAGCGCGGCTTCTTCGTCGTCTTTTACACCCTCTATGATCGTGCGGATCAGATGCAGGTTGCTCTGAATTGTTCGGCCCCTCACAGAACAAGTCTGCTCAGGTCCCAACAGAGACTCGGCAACTGACTGCAAACGCTCCTGCAGGATCTTGGCCATAATCTTTAACTCTGTGTTTAGCAGAGTTATGGGCCTGTAATCATCTAGGTTCCCCCCACCACCTTTGCCCTTTTTCAACAGAGTGATCACACCCCTGGTGATCCGGTTGGGGATGGACCCCGACCGAAACCAGTTGTTGAACACTGCAGTCAAAATTGGAACAAAGATGTGCGACAGCCTCAAGTACAATTCATAGGGCAAACCATCCAGACCGGGCGACTTGCCTCTGCCGACCTTCTTCAAAACCGCGTAGACATCGCCCTCCGTAATCTCTCCCTCGCAGCTAGCCGCTTCAGTCGGCGAAAGCCGAGGAAAGTCAGCCAAATAGCTACGAAACTCCTCTTCACGGAGACCAGGCTCCTTGGTAAACCGGTTCTCGAAATGGCGCCGAAACGCTCCGCACATGTCGTCAGTGGCCCGAAGAGTACGCCCCTCCGGGGATTTGACTTCACGAATGTAACGATCGCCACCTCGACGGACCTCTTCCCTGCGCAGATCTGCGCCCAAGTTCACGGCTTCGGAAGACATCTTGCTTAACTTATGTCTAATTACCTGACCCATGTACCGCTCGCTATTCGATCGATCCAGGGCTTCCTTAGCTAAGGCTATCTCTAGGGATCCCCCCCAGCCACCGCCCGGGAATAACTAGCTTTAAGCGTCTTCACCTTTTCAGCTCTATCTAGAGCGAGCCGTTTGCTGAAATCAGTGGTGAAGGACCTAATCCTACATTTAAGGCGTTCCCACCACCTATTCCCGATAACCGCCCCCACTAGCTCCCGCTGCACTAGTCTAGTTAGCTGCTCCTGGAAGTCCCGCCTGTCCAGTAAAGACAGATTGAACTTCCAGTACCCAGCCATTCTAGGCCTATTGTCTAACGCCACCCGGGCACAAACGAGTTTGTGATCCGAATAGCCTACCCAGTGGAACGTAGGGCAATCTTATCCAACAGTTTAGACTTCAGATTACCAATCATGGAGAGTAGACAAGTAATTTGAGAAAAGGCAGTTAAGAAAAAAAAATGGTTTTCTGTACAGATTGTGGGATCTTCCACAACAAACCAGCCTTACCTCTTTTTAGGAAATGCACTCTTCCTATCTGCTAAATAAAATCCTACTTTCACATAAATATAACAAGTATTCATTGGTCAATCACCTCTAATCTTGCTTGTTGATTGGTCAGTTTCGACCAATCAAACCATCTGCACGCGACCAGTCTATTTTCCCGCTCATATGCTGTGATCCTCTCACGTGGTACATGGCTATTATATAAACCGAACACGTGTGAACTTTTTGAGTAGCAGCAGCAGTTCTTCCTCCTCCTCCTCCTCATCATCATCATCATCATCATCATCATCATCAATCAATCAATCAATCTCTCTCTCTTGCACTTCTCATTCCTTGCTACCAAGTGCTAAGGTGTAACCATCAGGAACTCCCGTCTTAGTCATTGCTGATAAAAGATAATTACCAACATTCACAAACTCTGAAATCACTCCTGAACTTTTACCAATTTTAGAACTCACAATTCCAAACTTTATTCTTCTAAATTACAAGTTCAATATTACTTCTTAATATGAACTCCGGTACAACTATTACCAAATCAAAGGGACACGACTCTGTCCTACCTTTTCAGTTCGCATGCATGTACATCAAACATTAATAAAAATCTAATTGTTATGTTTTGAAATCATTCAGTTCAGTTTTGTATTTTATTCTATGTGCTATTTACGTCAAGTATATATTGCATTGCGTTCACGCATTGTCTGAATCACATTTTTCTTAGCCATCACACAAATTGGTAACACATATTGTTGACACCGACGTTCAAGGAATAAGCCATTACATATTTGGTGATTCCGTCAGAATTAAACAACAAATGGTAAGATAAACCACTACAAGATTAAAGATAGGAGCTAAGAATATTAAAATCTGCCTATTTCTGAGATGAGGTACTGTAACTACAGTACACTATTTAAATTGTTCAGACTGTTGTCCTAAGCGTTTGGTTGTGAGAGAAAGGACTAATGGGGATTAGAATTTGAACAAACTTTATTGTTATTATACACGATGTCATGCACATATTGCAAATTAGGTGAGATGCCCGTTTCTGGTATGTTGTCAGGCATATCCGGAACATTTGCCGTAAACATTT
Organism: Acanthosepion lycidas; assembly: GCA_963932145.1. Lineage (NCBI taxonomy): Eukaryota > Metazoa > Mollusca > Cephalopoda > Sepiida > Sepiidae > Acanthosepion > Acanthosepion lycidas. Next base: position 90,367,816 of record OZ010575.1, read on the forward strand.
TGCTGTAGGAAAATTCGCCTAAGGAATTTTCGCCATAGCAAACTTCGCCGCATAGGATAATTTCGCTACATTTTTTTTTTTTTTTTTATACCCTTTTATCTTGAACGTCTCTTTTGGAGTAATGTTCAATTTAATATGCAAAGTACCTTGTTATCAAATATATATGGATGTCTTTTTTTACAGGGTCAAACATCGGAAAAGAAATTAAAAAGTAAGCATTTATTTAAAAATAAAAGACTAAAAATATATCAAATTAACAAAGAAATTTGCAAATTCTAAGCAATGCTTCATAAATAATGTTTTTTTGCATTGGACTGTAATGATGCATTTTCTGCTGAAGTCTTGATAGCAATATATATTTTCTTCATTTGTACTGCATCTCCAAATATTGCAATATATGTAGATATGTATATTCACAAAGTTCCAATTTAATTTTGCATATGAGGACACACACAAACCATATTCTTGTGTTATATGTGGATGTGCATTCTCACTAAAATTAACATTAAATGTTCATATGCAGAGACACACTGGGAAGAAGCCTTATGCTTGTGAAATATAAGGCTTGTCATTTTCACTGAATTAAAATTAAAAATACACTTGTGAACACACATTGGTGAGAAACCATTTTCTTGTGAAATATGCAACTCGTCTTTTTCACAGAAGTCAACTTTGAAAGCACACCTGTAGAGACATGCTGAAGTTAAAACCGAGTAGCTTTCAAACCATATAAAGGATTTTAAAAATGGACTTTGAATTATATTTTCCACTCCTTTTTGTTTTAAACATTTACTTCAAGACTCATACTGTGTTTTATTATTTTATACTGTGTAGATATCTGCATTTAAACTAGAACTATATTTAAACAGATAGTAAAGAAACCCTAACATGTAAAATTATCTTGGAAGGCCTTTCTGTGTATCCGAAAGAAAATGGAGAAGCAACTCACAAGTCCAACAGAAATATTGCAATTAATTTAAGCCCTTGTCAACATCTTAAAGGATTTATTTCCTGATAGCATTAATTTCAACATTTTTCATTGCAAGCATGTAAGTATCTGAGGCACAAGTGGTATACTTGATTGAGTTTTTTCAATGTGTAAAGTTTGTTTAATGGGATATCAACTCCTTATGGGTCATATAATGCAAAAGTTTAAATTTCTTGGGAGCTTTGAAGTAATAAAAATATGATATATGTTATTCTGCTTTCACAGTTGAATACATGGTAGATGATACTCAGCCTTTGTGCATATATATATTTGTGTAGACATAATTACTTGAGGTTTTAAGTTGTAGTTTTGTTAAAATTATATTTTGGAATATAGTTTGATTTCTTTAACAAATTGTTGGATATTAAATGGATTAATGTCATGAAAGAGTTCTTTCATGTTGGTGTTTTTGGTTGATTTTATTTAGCGGCATATCAATCTCTGTGAGTTATTTAATGCCTAAATCTAAATACTTTGAAGACAATTTTATGGCTTCAACTAAATATATTTTGAATGCAATTGCATGCCTTCAACTACAGATAAAATGAATTGTTGATCATTTTGCTATAGATTGATTATTGTTGATAATTTTTCTATAAATTTTTACTATAAAAATGTATTTTATACTTCCATAATGCTTTATTTTTGTTTGGGCGTTCCCTATTTGCCCATGGTTGGGACCTTAACAAGTGCTACCACCCCAAGTCAGAGTGGACCTAAGAAAAATAGCAATTAAGAGGTGGTTCAATGACCCTCAAAACCTCCAATCTCCCAATCAAAGGACTTACTGCCAGATGTACTTAATCACCATACCCAAGACTATAGCATGCAATATAATACCAAGCAAAATGGATTTACCTTTAACTTCCTGATGAAATTTGCTCTCTCAAATACATGTAGCACTGGTAAAAATAGACAATGTTGACATCAGTATGAAAGGATTTCATCCTGTTTCCTTCCACTATAATCGATGAGGGGTGGCAAGAAATCAGTTATGGTTAACAAGTTGCTTTGTGTCTTAAGAAAAAAAAATTCCACAAATAATACATTTTTACAAGAATTGTTTTCATTTTTTTAATTAGAGAAATGTATTAAGTTTTAAATCTTTTAAATTAGCCTAATTTATAAACTTTCAAATTTGGTCTTAATTTGTATCAGTCAAATGATATTAAATTAAAACTATTAGGTTGGTGCAAAAATAATGACGTAATAATGTCGTTTTTTGACGTAAAAAACACGTCAAAAAACGACATTATTACGTCATTATTTTTGCACCAACCTAATATATTGACCAATCATAAATGGACAAGTTTACTACAATTCAGTGATTCCTCAGTATTGGGGGGGGGGGGGTCGGTACCTGTTTTAGAACAAATAAAAATTTCTTTAAAATTCAAACTTCTAATCATTAGAAGTTTGAATTTTAAAGAAATGATTCAGGTAGCAATGTTTTGAGATGTTGCTTCCATTTGAAAAGAAAAGTAAAAAACCTTTTTTTGGTTTATTGACTACTAATCGGAATACTTTACTTTCAAAACATAGCTTGTCTGATGCAATTCTAAAGAATGATGTCCTTCAGTGTAATCAACATCAAGTTCTTTTGTCTCTCCAATGCCGTTACATGCGCACACTCTCATATACACCTTCTCACCCAACACAGAGGCCGGCCAGTCAGAAAGAGAGAGTCAATTGGACGGAAACATGATGAATTTTTCTTTTTTTTTCTAGAAGATTTTTAAACGGAGAAATTAACTTTTGTTTAAAACTGTCAATCACTGACATGGTTGAATTTATTTTTTCGTCAATTTTGAGGACTCAAAAAAAAGATTTTTAACTAAAATTTCAGACGTGCTAAATTTTTTTTAAATATCCAAAAAATACTTTGACCTTTTTTCTTAATAACTGAACAGAATAAATATTTAGAGACGATAAAAAACATATACCTACACTCGTACACCATAAACTTAAAGCGTTTGTATGACTTACTTTCTCCAGCAAGCGAATGTAACTTTTTTTCCACTTAAGTGTAACCTTTTCATTTCACACCGTCTTGAAAAAATAACAAAAGTTTTTTTTTTGATGGTTGAATTTATTTTTTCGTCAATTTTGAGGACTCAAAAAATAACAGGATAAATATTTAGACGATAAAAAATTGTTTAATCAAGTTTAGGGCCTTTTTGCATCAGGGTATGCTCTTTTTAGCGAAGTATTGAACATACTTTAATATACAACGAAAACCCCTTTTTCTGAGTTACCTTTCCTCAAATTACCACTCTTTGGAAGTAATTACTTCCGCACTTTATTTTTGAGGGAATCTGAAATCTAAACTATGATTGTTGATTTAAACAGCAGGTAGCCTAAGCCACCGTTAGACGATGATTTAAGTATTGTGTCCAAAAGATTCCATCGAAAAAGTTGTTTGCTACAATTGTGCCCAGAACCTCCAGTTTTACTTTTCAAAATAACAATTCGTATTTGCAAATACCGAGATCGTACTTTTTTACACGAGAGACGAAAAATGCCTAACACCGGTTGGTCATCAATTTTAGCCGGTTTTGACGTTAAACAAAAGTTTTTTTTTACCCTAAAAAATTTTCTGTTTGCATTTTTCCAACTTCAACATTATTGTTTTGAACTAAAACGAACAATATAGAATTTATTCATTGACTGAGAAACCGAAAACATTGGCCAGAATCATGACAAAAAAAAGGTAATTACATCGCTGATTTTCTAGATTAGTTTACTTTTTTTTTTTTATCTCATAATTCCGCGCGTAACAACATCAAGTTAAAATTTTTCTGATAATTGTTGAGAACTGCATTGTATAATAATAATAATAGTAATAAAAAAAATAAAGCTATCAATTAAATAAATTTTCTTTTATCTCGCCATATTTTTAAAAACTTTCTCATACGATTTTAAATAATTTGAAGTTAAGTCTAATTTTGAATTTTAGAATTATATTTGTTACTTTTGTTTGACTTTTGTTTGATGATTCGAACATTTTAGGTACCTCCAGTCCAAAATCATTGGCATTTTCAACAAGTGAAAAACTCTTTGTTTTTTAAATCCTTTTTCAAATTAAAAGATTTATTGGATTGGATGTCATCGAAATTTTCAGCATTTTTTTTTTAATGAATTAATTGTGGGAATAAATGGAATAAATGAAAAACGTCCTACCTTAACTTTTGTTGGTGACAGAACAAACAACATTCATACAAGAAGCAATAACAAACGAGACATCATTATATGGTTTTAGAACATGGTAATCTATTTATTCAGCATGGCTCTCTTACAAATGAAGAAAAAAGGAGAGAATATTAACAGTAAGATCCATGAACGCTTAGAAAAGTTGAAAAAGAAATATCCTAGGGAAATAACTAATCCCTTATTAATTTTGTTTTATTTTACATACTAGCAATAGGTAGAGCCTGGCGTTGCCCGGGGATGTAACAGTAAGAGATAGATCAAGTATCGACCATCATAAAGACTGAAAAATAAAATTGACAAAGATTATTGTTTAAGGTTGACGGATACGCATGCCTTAATTAGTTTTTTTTTTTTTTTTTTTTACGAATTGGTCAAACCCAAACTCAAACAAAAACATTGTTTTCAATCGTTATGAGTCTACCGATTGAATAGAATTTTATTATAAACAATTGTCTTGTAAATGGAATTTTTAAAGTATTCTGAATGTAAAAATAAAGAAAAAAGTGTGCAAGACAATAAGAAACACTACCTGCCAAAAAAAAAAAAGTGAAGTTTTGTTGAAATCAGTTGAAAAATGTAGGAAATCTGATCCCATATATAAACGAACACACACACAACATGAGTTTTATAATAAGTATAACTCGATATGAATTGTCCCCCTTTCATTCTCGTGACAGCAATGCCTCTTAATCGTGTTTTCAAATTGATTTCGTACAAAAACAATTGTGTTTTTACAATTTTTGGTGCTGTCAGAACCACTGCAAGGTAATTTTACGTAGTCCTGTGAAGTTTTGTTGAAATCAGTTGAAAAATGTAGGAAATCCAATCCAATATATAAACGAACAGACACACACACACACACAACCTGGGTTTTATAATAAGTATGATTATCTACAAAGAGTGCAATTTTCAACATTAACTGAATGAATTATATTGAATCATTGAATGTTTTTGTTTTTTTTTAAATTTTGTGGAAATATTTTTGGGTGTTACTTATTTAGGCATCTCCACTCAGTTTCGATACCTTGGTTTAAAAATGAAATTTAAAAAATGAAAAATCATTCTTGAAGCTTTCTTTTTAGCCTTAATTCAAAGCTAAATGATTAAATCTGCTATTTCCAGTAAGTAAAATATTTTGGTATATTTAAAACAGAAATTATATAGATTGGATTGCTTGTTTTCAAAAAAAAATCTTACAAGTGGGCATTTTCTTACTTTTTAAGAAAGTTGTTAACAAAATTATCGGTTTTAAAAATCTCTTCAAAAATAGAAATATTTATGACACATTATTTGAGTAAAATGAACAAATTTCAAGTTAAATTAATCTGATTTGAAATAAATTTTACTTATAGCATAAAAAAATAGTATAGAAGCATTTCTTAATGACGGGTTCTGTTTTTCTCATGCTTTAACATTATTGATAAGTTACGAGGTGTGTTGATAGCTAGTATGGATGACCAGAATTGACATAATATGGAATATAAGTAAAAATGTATCTTGCCAAAAGCTACGTTCCCAGTATGCAGACAGCATGTGTGGAAAGTTGTGTGACAGACAAAAATGTAATGACTTGGATGCCAAAAAAAATTAAAAGAAATTGCAACTAAACTAACTTGGAAAACCTATTTCTATTCTTCTTTATGTGCTGTGATCATGACTCTCCACAATTTCCTGTCCTTTGTAGTTATAAATAAGCTTTTCACAGACTATTCCTTGAGTATTAGGAACTTTTTTTAAATCTGAGGATAGAACTTTTATTGTTTTAAGGAGTGTGTATGATGTTAGGTGTCTAAAAATTTTTATGACACATATATGTACTTCATGCTGAAATTTCAATAAAATCCTATAATTCTTTGGTTGTTAAACTTATTTGATAGAATCTTCTAATGGAAAATTAATCCCATAATATTTCTTTCTTGTTTACAGACTGATCACTATTGTGGAGAATAAATGAATTTATTCGGAAGAGGTTACGAGGTCACTGAAGTTATGTGAATCTTATTTTGATTGCAAAGAAGATTTCAGCGGAAATGAATGTAGTCAATGAAATAATATTGTAAAATTTGGGAATCATAATTTCCATAATTGAAATTTACAAAGAGCAGATACAAATGCATACAAGTGATAATAAATCGTGTGGATCTGGTTTTATTTTTTTCTCTGCATCCTCATGCAATCACACTAGGAAAAAACCATGCTCTTGTCAAGTATTCCATAATTAAGTTCATACAAGAAATCGCACTGGTGAAAACCCTATAAGTGTGCCTTTCCAAGGAGTTCATCTTTAACAAAGCACGTGGAGACATACTGGGGAGACACAATATTCTTTTAAAATATTCCAATCTACACTTTCTTGTGGCACATATGCAGACACACTTTGGCAAAAAGCCATATTCTTTTCAGCTATATAAATCTACATCTTCTGTGTGTCGATCATTAACAAAGCATGTGTGGACACTGCTGAGAAAACATTCTTATGAAGAATGTTGATGTGCACGCTTTAGTAGCTGATCATTGAAATAACAAAAAATTGTAACATTGTTGAAATAACAGGAAATGGTAACATATTGCTGAAATAACAGAAATGGTAACATGTCACTAAGAAACCAGTCGCTTATAAATGTTTGAATCTGTATTTTTTTTTTTTTTTTTTTAAATGCTACACTTGACAAAAGCAGATTCACTCTGGTGAGAAGCTGTATTGTTGTGGAAATCTGCATTTTCTGAAAGTTCACCTTTAAAAATGTACATGCAAACACATACAGGTGAGAAACCATATTCATGCGAAATATGTGGATCTACACTTTCTTGTAGCACGTCCCTGAAAAGACACATGCGGACACATACTGGTGAGAAGCCATTTTCTTGTGAAGTGTGTGGATCAGCCTTTTCAGAAAGTTCATCTTTAAAAAAGCACATGCGTACACACACTGGTGAGAAGCCATATACTTGCAAAATATGTGAATCTGCATTTTCTCGAAGTATGTCACTTAATAAACACATGCAGACACACACAAGTGATTACCCATTGTCTTCTGAAATCTGTGAATCAACTTTTTCAGATAGATCAGCTTTAATAAAGCACACATGTATGCACTCTGGTGAGAAGTTATATTCTTGTAATGTGTGTCAATCTTCATTTTCAGTAAGTTCAGCTTTAAAGTCACATATGCGGACACATACTGGAGAGAGACCATATACTTGTGAAATATGTGGATCTGCATTTTCTTGGAACGCATTACTAAAAAAACATATGCGGACACATACTGGTGAGAAGCCTTTCTCCTGTGAAGTATGTGGCTCTGCATTTTCAGAGAGTGCATCTTTAAAAAAGCACATGCGGACTCACTCTGGTGAGAAACCATATTCTTGTGAGGTATGTGGCTCTGCATTTTCAGTGAGTTCAACTTTAAAAATACACATGCGAACACACACTGGTGAGAAGCCATATTCTTGTGAAATATGTGGATCTGCATTTTCTATAAAGTTATCCCTGAAAACACACATGCGGATACACACTGGAGAGAAGCCTTTCTCGTGTGAAGTTTGTGGATCTTCTTTTTCACAGAGATCATCTTTAAAAAAGCACATCATGCGGACTCACACTGGTGAAAAGCCATATTCTTGTGAGGTGTGTCAGTCTGCATTTTCAGAGGGTTCTGCTTTAAAATTACATATGCGGGGACACACTGGAGAGAAGCCATATGCTTGTAAGATGTGTAAATCTGCATTTCCATCAAGTTCAGCTTTAAAAACACACATACGAACACATACTGGTGAGAAACCATATTCTTGTGGGGTATGTCAGTCTGCATTTTCTGTGAGTTCAGCTTTAAAAACACATATGCGGACACATACTGGGGAGAAGCCATACTCTTGTGAAATATGTGGATCTAGATTTTTTTGGAGCACTTCCCTCAAACGACATGTACGGACACACACTGGTGAGAAGCCTTTCTCTTGTGAAGTGTGTAAATCATCCTTTTCAGATACTTCAGCTTTAAAGAAACACATGCGAACACACTAGTGAGAAGCCATATTCTTGTGGAATATTGTTCAGCATTCTCTAATAGCTCATCTCTAAAATCACATAGGCAGAAACTCTCTTGATAGAAATTGTGTGTAGAGCTGCTTTTTTGGGGTTTTTTTATTGAATAACTCCTTTAAAGAAAATTATAATCTAAAACATGCTAGTGAGAAGCCTTACTCTTTTGAAATGCTCATCCCATAAAACAAACATGTAGTCTGACATTGATGACAAGCTTTTATTTTTTCTGTCCTGGGTAAGACAATAAGCTATGTCCAACAGCAAGGCCTCTGATCAGGTTTTGAGAAACATGGAACCCCTCTTAATACATTTTTTAGCAGCGATACATTTTTATAAAAAAAGAATATTAGCAGCAATAAAAATTGTCAGTATTAAATAACCAATTAAGGTTGATATGCTGTAAAACAAACCAAACAGGACTTTTTTCTTTTCAAATGTGTGGCTTTGTATTTTCAGTATGTACATCTTGAAAAGGTACATGCATAAACACACTATTAGGAAAATATATTCCTCTGATACATGTGGATATACATATTCACAACATTTTGATTTATCATTACTCATTGTGCAGATGTCTGTTTTCACAAAAATCAACATTATATTTCCATAGTCATATACACATGGAAGAGAAGCCTTATTTTTGTAAAAATATGTGGTATTTTGACATTGGTAGCTGAAAGAAAGCAAAATGAAGACAATATTATTGATTCAATAAGTCTTTCTGTATCAATTCTCCCTATTTTCTTAATAGTAGCATTTTTTAGTTTAATAAATTTTATTAAAATAATTAAAACAATTTTGTGACATCAAATTGGTTAAAAAATAAAGAATAAGTAAAAGGAATGAATTTTGTTTTCAAGGATGTCTTTGTTGTCAGAGAAATATGCTAAAGAATGGGCCCACATATCCAGAAAAGTACTCACCTCCAACAAACATACCACCAACAAGAATACAAATCTAATTTCCTATCTTCCAACATTCTATCAACAAAATTTGAGAACAAACTAGTTTATCCCCAACACTAAGATCATTACCCCACTTCCAAGACAAAGATTTAGCTAGCTATAAACATAGATCCAACACCACATCAGACGCTGGGATTTATAGTATAAAACGCCTACAATACCAGAAAATATATATAGGAAAAACATCAAGAAATTTAAAAGCCTATATCTACAAACAAGAGATTACTATTAATATAAAAAAAATATTAATTCTACCAAATCACATTAAGGTCTATAGAATAGAAATATATATCTAATTTATTGTTTATGTAAAGTTAAAACCTAATGCAAACTAATTTCTGTATTTTGCAAACACACACTGGTGAGAAACTATATTTTTATGAAAAATGCAGTTTCACTTTCTTGCAGAGGTCATCTTGAAAGGATTAATTGCAGAGAAAAATTGAAGTTAAAGCAAGCAGTTTTCAAATATAAAAAATGATTTTTAAGAAATACTTATTTTCTATATTTTTGTTTTTTTAAATATTTACATTACTTATACTGGAGATAAACCAATTTTTATTACACTTTGTACATCTGCAGTTGCACTGGAAGCATATTTAAACAAGCTTCGAAGCATGCATTTATATATTTTTATTTTTATAAAAAAACAATGCTATTTTCATGTAAAGTGCTCTGACGAACTACATTCCTTAGTTCCAACCTCAACGGTTAAGACCTGCCATGTTTTGCACATTGTAGCGAACCATCCTCATTCCCTTCAGTATTCCATTGGTGGGAACTAAGTTTCACTCAAGCAGCTTCTTCATGTAAAACCACTGCTCTGTGAAAGTAACTCCCAAGAGGCTGTTTACTTGATTACTACAATTTTAACCTGTTCAAGTCTAGGCTTAACCGTTATCTTCCCCACATATCCCCATAAACTGTGCCCTCTTACTTTGTAACCCTCTACCTCATGTTGTTCCCTGGCCTTGTACAGGGTGAACCTCACTGTAAAAAAGGAAAAAGGTACTCTATGAAAGTAACTCCCAATAGGATGTTTACATGATCACTACAATTTTAACCTGTTCAAGTCTAGGGATAACCATTATGTTCTCCACATATCCGCCTAAACGGTGCCTTTGTAATCCTCTGTCTTGAGTGGCTCCCGGGCCTTGTAAACTTCATTGTAAAAAATAAATGAGAAATGAAACTGAAGTTGTGTATGAAAAACAAATCTGATGCCAATACCCTGAGTATTATTTGGTGTGGATGGACTGCATATTGACAATTACACAATATCATTTATTTAAATATCACACATAAATATCTGTGCCTATGTCATTTTATTTTTAATAAAAGTTAATTTTCTTCAAAACCAAATGTGACTGAATTCTATTATTTTTGCTAAAACCTTATATAATTGAAACAGATATTTTTACGAGGTGTGTTCCAAATGTTTCAAGACTTTTTCAGGAGAGACATTTATTAATTTCAAAGAAGTACAAAACTCTAATCCCCTTGAAAATAGGATCCTCTGACTTCCATGCGCTTGTTATTGTGCTCCAGCCACTTTGGAAGGTCCCATGAAAAACATCCAATGGGAAAGTGCCCAGTACTCTAGTCATCACCTCCTTCGTTGTCCCAATGTCTTCAAAGCGACTGCCTCGGAGATTTTACTTCAGTCTGAGGAACAACGAAAACTCACTGGACTGAGGGACAGTTTTGATCATCAACCATCTCCCTGCTGTCACCAAGGTGTCTGTTTTGCCATTGAGCACCCCAAGAACGTCATAATTCTGTGTACTGTTGCCATACCAACTCCAAACTGTATGCTTATTGTCTTTAAAGACACGTGAAAATCTTCATCCCAAAAATTGTGAATTTTCTCAACCAGCTCTGATGTTCTGACATTCACATCTACATTGCCTCCCTCTCACATCAACCTCCGTCACTTGCATCCTCTCCACTGTCTTTGAACCTCTTGTGTCAGCGGAAATCAGATTCTACGCTCATACAAGTTAATCCATAAGCAGTCTCGAGCATTTCATATATTTCTGTAGCATTTTTTCCCAGTTTAACACAAAACTTTGTTGCATAGTGAGATTCTAAATTGTCTTCTCATCCCAACTTCAAACTTGTCCGCTGTGACAAGCAGTGTTTAGTAGCATGCGTTCAAAGAGCTTTTACAAGCATCTCCTTCATTCTGAAATTACAAAAGTTGGCAAGTCAGCTTATTAGATGTATAGTAATTATATACTAAAACTGCAATAATTTCCGAAAGTTATAATTGCTTTTCCAAAAAATATCTCAAAACTTCTCGAGTGCATCTTGTATATATTATTACCAATCACTGCATATTTTTTATATGCTCACAAACCAGGCCAGATTATGATCCTAAGCTAATTAAATTATGGAGCACACCTCTGAATAAATGGTTTGAAAAAATTGTATAAACAAGTTTTATTTTTTAAGTATGATTTCTAGGACTTTTTTTTTTTTTTTTGATAAAGGTACATTAATGATCTTTTTATTTTCCTTACATAATTTATACAAGTCAATATTTAATTTATGTAAGCCTTTACAGATTCTAGTTAAGTTGTCCCAGGGCTTCTTTGTGTGCTACTTACTATCTTATCCAAAAGTGCAAGAAGTCCCAGGGACAAGGTTGGTTGTTACAGCAATGGTAAACATCACTGAGGGTATCAAAAGTGTAATAGCAGTGTGAAAGGAATAACTGCCCTTTTGACAAATTTTTTTTTTTTTTACGGGTATAAAAATTAAACATTGCCAAAGATTTAACAAATGTGTAAAAGAATATAAAACTGCAAGTCTTAGCACTAAGTGTAATAGAAGACATAACGGTTATGGAAAAGCATGTGATCTTTTGTGTAGTGGTTAATTTGTCTAATATATTCTAACAAGCAATGATATACAATTCAGTATTAAAGCATTAATGCTTCAATACTGAACTATATATCGTTGCTTTGTATTCTGATAAAAATACTCAGCTGATTCTCATGTACACATAAATCTCATCTGTTATAACTGAGGGAATTTTGTTTACTAGAATTTCTTCAAAATACACTGTTACATGTTGAAATCCTCGCAGTACTGTTGAAGTTATCACTAACATTTTTTTGTTGAGATTTACAAACTACGTTTTGTTCAATTTAGCATACCAATCAATGGAATTTGAATAAGCTGATTTGTTTGGAAAAATATTTTGACAAAAACCCTACTTCACACTTTAATAATTTCTTTAATTTAATTTCGTAGGACAAAATTTTTAAAGAATATTTCTTTTTTCCTTTTTAACATTGAAGAATAAATTCTCAGGATTTCTTACTCTTGAGCATGTAACATACAACTGGCCATGCATAAATATTTCTTTCTGGAGCTAAATTCTAACTTTTGAAGCATTTAGCCTTATGACTTGCTTTTAGTTCTTGCAAAAGCTGGGTAAACAGAAAACTGGATTTTTATATATATAATAACTTAAAAAAAAATATTTAATAAAAATGCAATATTGTATTTTGCATGAGTATTATTTTAATCATTAAATTGTTTTTAAAATGAGTATTTTGGAGGTTAAATAAAATTGTGAATTTTTCCCAAAAAATAAATTATTGAAAATTTATTATTGCTATATAAAACCAACTGTACTTTGTACTCCTTACCTGTTTACACTTCTCAAAATTTGGTTTCAGTCAGTCAATGTATGGTTATTTTAGAGGGCGTGACGACCGACTAATAGGTCACAGAATTTTATATATAGATTTCTTTAACAATATTCATAGAATCTGGGGAGAGCTCCAGCCTTTCAAATAAATAAATAAACAGAGAAAAACTTACCCAGTTGTGCATGTTTGATTTTTTGGGTTTTATGAATACTTGTATAAAATATCATTATCTTAATATCAAAATTTTTGAATTGAGCTTTGCAATAAAAGTGGCAGGGTAGCATTTGTGCCCAAGAAGACAACATTATGCTGGATTTTCTGGATTTGTAATAATAGTGATATGTGGAAAAAATGAAAATCATTATTTGGATAATGTGTCAAAAAGAAAAAGAAAAATGAATTTTTTTCCTTCACACAATTATTTGATATTTTGACAGCCATTTTCTAACAAACATTTTAATCCAATGAAATCCAATTTTAGTCATTGAAATAAAAGACATTCAATTTCTTGTTCTTCCTTTTATGTATACAGTGTAACCCGGATATAAGAGACCCGGATATAAGAGAGATTTTATCTGGTCTCAAATTAGAGCCATACTTACCTAAACAAAATAGACCAAACCCGGATATAAGAGAAACCCGGATATAAAAGACTACTTCTCCGGTCCGAGCAACTATCTTATATCCGGGTTACACTGTATTTGGATTTTCTTTTGAATCTTTTCTTGTTTTATGCTTATGGCCATATCATGTTGAAACAACGGTTCCCCATACGATCACCAAAGCTCAGCAACAACAGTACTTAGATGGATGACCCTTTGGGAATACCAGGTACTGTAAGCTTGGATGTGCAGGTGGTGTAATGGATAATGGCTCAGAATTATTAATCAGAGTGATGAGTTCCAATACCTGTTGGGTTGGTTATATTCACTTACACACAAATACCCTTGGGAAAGGTATAAACCCACCTATGCTCCCCCAGCTATGGTTTAATTAGTTAGACTTTTATCACTAAAACCATTATTATCTCTAACATACAATAAGAAAGGTATGAATCCACCTCTTTTCCCCCTAGGTATGGGTTAGATAATAGGATTTTACTAGTAAATCATTATTATATCCCAAAAAAGAAAACTTCTTACGATCTGAAAATACTTTCTGGCTTTAAGTAACTTGCAAAAGGTTGATAAGCTGTAAAAAAAACAAAATCAATTTATAGACTTTCTAAGAAAAATGCCAACTTCATAATAAAAATTTAGTTTAAACTCATTCAATACCCGCGAAAAATTGTGTTTGACTTTGAAAATTAATATTCTCAACTCCTGTCTTACTGAGCAACAAAAACAATTCTTTCCAAACTGCTTTTACTGATAAGAGACGTCCAACTTTATTTTGGGAATCAATGCTGTCAGTCTAAGTCAATGTAACATTGGTTCAAACAGCAAGCAAATCTAAATCAAGGTTACAATATTGTTTAAGTATTACTTGCCCAAATTTTCCAGCAAAAATGTTTGAAACATGTTCTCATACATTCACATTATGCAACATCAAACCTGATCAGTACCAAGATGGATGACAGCTTGAGAATATCAGGTTCTTGGATGTGCGGGTGTTGTAATGAATTACGGCTTGAAATTGGAGAGCAGAGTGTTGCGGGATGTTTGGGTAGAAATAAGTCATCCTTATGTTATGGGAATCAACACTTTGGATATTAAATATTTATGGGATTCTGGAACATTTCTCCTGCAATCAATGTTGGTGAACTCAATGTGAGTCTGAGTAAAATTAAGGAATGCAAAACAATGAATTTAAAACAAACAACAATGCATGTTAATAACAAAAGTAATTACATGTGTACACAATTATAATTTAAGGAAAAAAAAAACATTAAAACTTGCTATAAGAAGAATGTGCTTATTTTTGTGTGTGCATAAAATAAGCGTGTGTAAATGCTATTTTCCTTAAACGTTGGGTTTACCAATGTAAATGGTGTTTTGTTGAAAAGATTAATGTGGCTACGTGTTGAAGAGCATTTAACATTTATACATTTTTTTGAAATCAAGGAAAAACAATAGAAAACCGATTTGTGTTTCAACGATAAAATATATATTAAAATCAACAAATATAAAGCAATTTGTGTAATGTGTGAATAATAAGGAGAAAAAAGTAGTTTCCCTTTATCTCTTAGCTGAATAAGATAAAATGTAATAAAGCAAGTTTTCGGAATAGAATGTTCAAAGTTCTGTATTGAAATAAAATGTGTATTCATAAGGATGTACAGTAAGTTCAATTGTATATTTTGTATAACTAACAGAGCTGTTGCAACTTGGCTTGTTCACAAAGAACTGATGGTGAATGATATTCAAGTTCTGTGTCTGTGTGTGCGTGCGGAGTGAGTAGAATGAATAGTCTGTGTAGACGCGTGTGAGTAGTTGAGTTCTACTGTCTTCAACTCTACTGTTTAATTTGGGAATGAATCTGGACTTATACTATTATCGGTAGGCTCCCAGCACGAACGCGGGATACATTTTGAAAGAACATGAAAAATATCTGATTGGATAAAAAAATTAACTAATCAGTGATTTTATAACAAAAGCATGTTTGTGAATTAACGGTAGGAAAAATTCAGTGTGGTGAATGTGATCAGTAAATTGTCCTGTGATATTTAGTATTCATTATTTAACCAATCACAGTTGAGAAAAATGTAGCCGTGGCAAACATAGTAGTAATCACTACAATTTTAATGACACAGAATTCCAATTTCAATCAGGTTTGTTATATTCACTTACATATAAATATCAAGGACACATGACGTTGGTTAGTTCCAGTGACAGGACCCAAAGAGTGTGTGTTCAATACCCGTTTAAGGCAGTGGAGAACTTTCAGAGGGAAATTAACAGGAGATAACTGATAACTGACATCCTTGACGACACATGGCCCAGTGGATAAAGGCGTTGGTTAGATCCAGTGACAGGACCCAAAGAGTGTTGTGGTGACTAAAAAAAAAGAACAATATATTGTACTCACTGAGGGAGGGGGAAGTATATGCTCTGGCGACAGCATCGTCGTCGTCTAAAATAATTACTTTCTCCTGGGCCGAACCAGGGCCAAAGAATTGACGATTTTTACAGACGCTCTGGTCTCATCATATGACGTTGAACGAGACCATGAATCACGTTGAACGAGACCTTGAGAGTTTAAAAGGTGCTACTTTTTGTCGCAAGTTCAGTTTCTTTTTCTTTACAGAACTTTTGTAGAGCTCGCTTGTTACGCAGAGGAGAGTGCCGAGTGTTACCAGTCATTTGACTTTTGTTACCGTTACAAGGAAGATGTCGCTTGTAAGCAACGTCAGACTTTTCGTTGTAAGCCTTGAAACCGTCTTTCCTTTCCCCCCTCCCTTACTCGTTGGTGAAATAATTCCGACAGTGTGTGTTCAATACCCGGTTAAGGCAGTGGAGAACTTTCAGAGGGAAATTAACAGGAGATAACTGACATCCATTAAAACATAGCACCTAGAACTAGAACAGTCTACCCCAGTGAGCGAAATAAAGTATTCAGTTCAACATTCCAAACACCTGAAGATGGTCAGAGCATACAACAGCCGAAATGTTGTAATAAATATGTCAACAAAGATGAGGACAAAAGTCCGAATAATATAAATAATGTACATAATACCTCATCTCAGAAATATAGACAGACAGTAAATATCCTTGTGAGGTACAAATCGACCTCTTCCCCTCCACCAGCTATGGCTTAAATTAGTTGAACTCTTGTTATATAGGAATAAAGCGTCTTTGAATTTGGACGTAGATCGCCAGTGAGCAAACACTAGCGACCCCATTATTGAATTAAGTAGACCATATGACCATAGAGGAAATGCATATAAGCAGGAAGTCGCATGACGTCTAGATTGATCGCAATTCTAGTCTATCCTATATTACTATTTGAATCACTTTTCTAGTCTATCCTTCTATTCTATACGGACCGCTTTTCTTTATACTATACTATTTTTTCTGTTCGGATCACTATATGGATTATATTATGGATATATATTCATGCGAGTATTATCGAAGTATTATTAGTGCAAGTGATATTTGAAGGCATCTGACACCAGTATTGTTCGATGACATATAGTCGTATCTGCGATTACAAAGTCTCTACTACAACAAGCATTCGTTGGTATCACATAAGTGGCAAACAAGTGTTCGTTGACACCGAAAAAAACAAAACATTATCTCCAAAAAATCCTTACAATCTAAAAATATTTTATAGCTTTCAATAACCCGCAAAAAAAAAAAAAATAAAAAATAAATAAAAAAAATTGATAAACCGTAAACAAAACAAATCATATATATTCATCAAAAAAGCAATTCACTACAACTCAATATAATATTAGGTTGGTGCAAAAATAATGACGTAATAATGTCGTTTTTTGACGTATTTTTTAGCGTCAAAAACGACATTATTACGTCATTATTTTTGCACCAACCTAATAACCAGGGGAAGTGAGAATTTTTGCAAATACTGAAATGGTACTTTTAACACAAGGAAGAGAAAAATGTTCATCACCGGCTGATGAGCATCTCTACGTTTTTGTCGTTATCCAAAAACATTTTTTTCTTTAAGACAATGTCTGATTTTTGAGTTCAATGTTATTATTCTGAATGATCCAGAATATTCGCTGATTAATTGAGAAATCGATAAAATTTGGTCAGAAAAGAAAACTTTAAAGAAAAGGTAATTAATTACTGTACATCGTCGATTTATGTACTCGATAATTGATTTTTTTTTTTTTTGTCTTTTCATTATTAATTCCACGAAAAATAAAGTTGAAAGGTCACCAGATAATTTGGGAGAAATGCATCGGATCAAACTCAAAGCATAATGCAATCTAAAATATAGACAACAATAAAAGAAAAAAATTATGTACGATGCAATTATTTTAAAAGGCGTAAAAAAAATGTTTGGAGATGTGAATGAATCCCGCCAAAAATTACTTTCTCGGTACGAAGAGAGAAGTTGCGAGCCGAGGTAAAATTCTTTCAAAATCGCATGTACAGTGTAACCCGGATATAAGAGAGTTGTCGGGACCGGAGATGAAGTCTCTTATATCCGGGTTTAGTCTAACACAGGCTCTAATTTGGGACCAGAGAAAATCTCTCCTATATCAGGGTTTCTCTTATATCCAGGTCTCCGGGTTACACTGTAAAATAATTTTAAAATGCCTCCTAAAAAAATAATAAAAAAAATGAGATTATTATTAAAGTAAGTTAAACTTGTTTTTTTTTTTTTTTTATTTGAACGATAATCTCTAAAGTTAATAATTTGTATTGTAAATGAAGTTTTTTTTTATTTGAACGATAAAGTTAATTTGTACAGTGTAACACGGATATAAGAGAGATTTTCTCTGGTCCCAAATTAGAGCCATACTTACCTAAACAAAATAGGCCAAACCCGGGTATAAGAGACTTCTCCGGTCCCGACAACGCTCTTATATCCGGGTTACACTGTAAATGAAGTTTCTTTTCATTTTTAAAATGTTCGACTCGTCAAAAATGTAAACAAACAACAAATTTAAAAAAACAATATTTGTCGGAGACATGTGTTTCAAAGTAAAGTTCAGGATTAATTAAAACATAATTTTTTTTTGTAATAGTTATGTTTACTTTTTACTTGAAGCATCATGAAAATAACGTTTATTTACGCACAGTAGTCTGTGATGTCATTATTAATAATAATAATCAATAACGGTAATTTTTCTACCCCCGGTATTTACCAACCTCCCCAGAAAAATTGAAGAAATACGAAACATGAGCAGTGCAATAATGGAAAAATTGATATTTATGCTTAAAAATAAATTATTTTTAACCTTATATAACCAATAGTTTAAGAATATCATTTTTTATGATGAAACTTAGAATGAATAATTTTATTTTTATGCTACAAGTATAAAAAAGTAATTAAAAAATAGTTAAATAAATGATACTTTTGATTTTTGAATTTAATTCATTGCCTTCATTTTTTTAAATTTCTTTCTTGGCATTTTGATGTCATAAAAATGTTAATTTGCACACAATCAGCTCTTTATAATTATTCTGATTTTAACATTTAAGGAAGTGCTAAAAAAAAAAAAAAAGCAGGGAAATGATAAAATACAGACTAAAAAATATTAATCACCTAAAGAGGGAGGTGATTCAGAATGTTTTTCCTATTTGATCTTCCATTCCATACAAGAAGTAATGTAACAGTTGTGAAAATAAATCAAATTATTTTAAAGATATTTCTAACATGAAAATGGCATCAAATTTTACATTTTTCAATTCTTCAAACACATCTTTAAAAAATAAAAAAGATCTTTTTTATTGTCAACAGTCGAAAAAATTTCAAAATCACTCTAGGAAATTACATGTAATTTTTCAAAAATAAATATTCATTGTAGATATTTTCCCCTGTCAAATCTGAAAGAAAATAGTGTATTCTATTAAATTATGTAAGCACCAAAACTCAACAAAAATTTATTTTTTTAGTTTTATTGAATTATTTTTGTAAAGCATCAGGACAAATTTTCAAGATTTGTTATCATTTTTTACTGAAATAATATCTTCAGGGATTTTTCTTTATAAAATCATAAAAAATTGTCATCATTCTCCAATTTTAAAAGTATTCATATATCAAAATGGTGAAAGGTAACTGCCCCATCCAATAATATTTCTACAAAAGTTTTTAATAAAATAATCCATTCAATACACTTAAATACATTTTAAATAAATAAATAATATTTTCCCACAATTCTGTTAATTAATCCTTAATTTTGTTTGAAGCAAATATCTAGGACAAATATTTGATTTTAAGAGATTTTTTAAAAAATCTTTAATTTTCTATCATCATATTTTAATTATGGATGGATTGACAATAAATGAACTGTAATAAAAATTTTAAAGTTTTTAAAACCTTATTGAAATATGTAAAATTAGTTTTCTTTTTTTTTTCATAGGTTAGCTTTAGTTTATTCTCTTACAAATAAAAGCAACATTTTACTAAAGAAAGAATATTTATTTTAAATGTGTTTTTATCTCAAATTTTGGCAGTAGGTAGCTCCAAGGATTTTCTAAAATCTAAAAAATACATTTTTTAAGAAGGAGTTAAATTTTGGTTTTATTTGAAAGATAACAGTTTGAAGTTAATCTATAAAAAAGAAAAATAGGTTTATATCTTCAAATATAGATATTTAAACCAAAATTAAAAAAAAAAACTTATTTCTGTCCAGTTTGATCAGCTAATTTGATGGATGTTGAAAAAACAGAAAAACAAAACATTTTAAAAACTCCAATATCTGCTCCAGATAATTGTTTCAAATAAAAATAGTAAATTCATGTATTAATTAACTAAATTTTAAAAAAAAACATATTCCTTAATTTTAGCTTAAAATATAACAAAAATATACTTTTCCCCAGCATTGTATGTCCTCAATTGTTAATGTCTAAAGGTCAAATATTGGTCTTTTTAATTATTTTCATATTAACATTTGTCAAATGAAAAACAATACACAAGAAAAAAATTGATAAAGAAGTCATTGAATTGATCGCAATTCTAGTCTATCCTATATTACTATTTGGATCACTTTTCTAGTCTATCGTTCTATTTTATACGGACCGCAATTCTCTATACTATTTTTCTGTTTGGATCACTATATGGATTACTATTCATGCGAGTATTATCGAAGTATTATTAGTACAAGTGATATTTGAAGGCGTCTGACACCAGTATTGTTCGATGACATACTATAGTTGTATCTGCAATTACAAAGTCTCTACTACAACGTTAATTTATTGTTTTTATTCCTTTTTGCTACTAATGTCATCAAACACCCATTTACATTTTATCTTGAGGCTATTTTTTTTAACCAGAATTTACTTTCAAAGAAGACATTTAAATTATTCAAAATGTGTTTTTTAAGGAAATCTATAGAGGTAATAATAGTATCGAGTATGAATTTTTTTTGCCATTTTGTCTTTTCCTCTAAATTATTTTTAAGTCGACTTCACAAGTAAATTTTGTGCATTACTGCAGATTCTACTCATTTAATCTTAATTTGAATGAAGGCAAAGTTTCAATTTTTTGTTTCCTGTCAGAAAATGGAATCAAGGTTCTACTCCTTTTCAATAAATTTATATTTTTGAATTAGTTGAATGTCTGAGAAGAAGGAAATGTTTTAAAATGTTATTAAGAAGATAACTTTTATAACTACATCCTAATCTTTCTCTCTCTCTCTCTCTACATATATATATATACATATATATATATAACTACACTCATCTCAGAAAACCTTTGGTTTCTTGATTTGCTAATGGTCAAATCAATCTCGAAGGAAAAAAGGTTTTAAAAAAAGAAAGAGCTATGAACATGAACGTCTGTCGAAAACAATCGTACAGCATACAGGTCCAAAGCCCAAAGAAAAAACCCTGATACAAGTAATCAACTAACTTAAAAGTGCTCAATACAAAAGTAGAGCTGACCTAGTCAAACCTAGAGATCCAGACAAACTTACCAAGGTTTCACCTAAGCGGATCGTCAGGGAAAGCTGGCTCCATATATATTGTTATCCCATATATATATATATATATATATATATATATATATATATATATAAATGGGATAACAATATATAAATAATTTTTATTTATCAAGAACAATTTTAGGGACACGTATGACTTTTTCCACTTTGTCATACATCTTTCTCCTAATATACATATCAAAATATCAAATTAAGTTAAAGATCAAATGTAGATTGGAATACAACAGGATGATAAAAAAAAATACGAAATGTATATCAATTGACAATAACAATTTATAGAAGTTTATTATTAGTTCTTTAAAATTATTTAAAAGACTCTTCGTTAACTTGAGATTTACATCAAAATATTTCATTCTTTTTTACAGACTGGTGGTTGTTGTAGAGAATAAATGTATTTATTCAGAAGAGGCTATGAAAACACATTGAAGTTACATGGATCCTATTTTGATTGCAAAGGAGACTTCAGGTGAATTAAATATACTTGAGGACATTTTTGTAAATTGAGTGCATCGACTTTTTTCAGAGTTGAATCTTAAGGACAGATGCAACTGCATACAAGTGGCAAGACATGTTTAACAATACAATTAAATTGTGAGGATCAGCTTATTTTGGGCTTCTCCCTTGTGCAAAAAAAATCTTAGGCAACGTAAATTAATCTGTCAAAGTTCTGTTTCACTTAAATGGCATAAAATAAATGGTTTCATTTCAGCCATGTCATGCAATCATTCGTCAATCCAAATGAATTATTATTACAAGAAGATATTTTGCAAGAAGAGCTCAGCAGTCACCTTAGGTAGCCTATAACTCTGTTGTGTTGGTTAGGGCAACAATGGCTTATTTGAGACAGGCTGCAGTGCAACCGGCCATTTGGTCTAACTTCCCATCAAGATGCAACAGATGGTCATTGTTGGTATTGCAAATGTAAACATTGTTGAAGGGTCAGAGATAACTCATTCTTTACTAACAGCAGTTTGCCACTAAAGCATGTTGTGCCACTATTGCTGGAGGCATAACATTGTGCAGAACGACATTCATATTAATTTTATGCCATTCAGGGAATAGTAGTTTATTTTATGCTGCTTAAGTGAAGGATAACCTAAAGTTGTTTTTTTCAGAGTACTTAAAAGAAAACCACATGCAAGTATGCCAATAAGAATATATATTCTTGTAAAATGTGTGTATCTACATTTTTTTTTCATGATAGCTGATCCCTGAAATTACACAAGCAGAAACATGGTGGTAAGAAGCCTTTATCATGTAAAGTGTGCACATCTCCATTTTCTTTGAGCTCATCATCTGAAACAGACATGCAGACACACACAAGTGAAAAGCCTTTCTCTTGTGAAGTTTGTGGCTCTGCATTTTCAGTAAGATCAGCTTTAAAAACACACATGCGGAAACACACTGGTGAAAAGCCATATTCCTGTAAAATATGTGGATCTGCATTTTCTTGGAATTCATCCCTGAAATCACACATGAGAAAACACACAGGGGAGAAACCTTTCTCTTGTGAAGTGTGTGGATCAACATTTTCTGTTAGTTACTCTTTAAAAAAGCATATGCGGACTCACTCTGGTGAGAAGCCATATTCATGTCCAATGTGTAAGTCTGCTTTTCCAGTTAGTTCTGCTTTAAAAAGACACATACGAACACACACTGGAGAGAAACCATATCCTTGTAAGAT
This sequence comes from Acanthosepion lycidas, assembly GCA_963932145.1. Lineage (NCBI taxonomy): Eukaryota > Metazoa > Mollusca > Cephalopoda > Sepiida > Sepiidae > Acanthosepion > Acanthosepion lycidas. The sequence goes on from OZ010575.1 coordinate 90,390,948, forward strand.
GTGTAAGTCTGCATTTTCAGTGAGTTCAGATTTGAAAACACATATGCGGACACATACTGGTGAGAAGCCATATTCTTGTGAAATATGTGGCTCTGCATTTTCTTGGAGCATATCTCTGAAAACACATATGAGAACACACACTGGTGAGAAACCGTTCTCTTGTGAAGTGTGTGGTGCTACATTTTCAGTGAGTTCAGCTTTAAAAACACACATGCGAACACACACCGGTGAGAAACCATATTCTTGTGGAATATGTGGATCAGCATTTTCTTTGAGCTCTTCCCTTAAAACACATATGCGGACACACACTGGTGAGAAGCCTTTCTCTTGTGAAGTGTGTGGCTTTGCATTTTCAGAGCGTTCAGCTTTAAAAAGACACATGCGAACACACACTGGTGAGAAACCATATTCTTGTGAGGTATGTAAATCTACTTTTCCAGCAAGTTCAGCATTAAAAGCACATATGCGGACACACACAGGTGAGAAACCATATTCTTGCAAAATATGTGGATCTGTATTTACTTGGAGCATATCCCTGAAAACACATATGCAGAAACACAGTGGTGAGAATAATTTAACGTACAAAGTGTCTGACACTGCTTTTTCAGTGAGTTCAGACATTGAGTTAAATAAAAATATGCCAATATACACTAGTGAGAAGCCATATTCTTGTCAGATATGTAGATCTGCATTTTCTTGGAGCTCATCCCTTAAAATCCACATGCGGACACACACTGGTGAGAAACCTTTTTCTTGTAAAGTGTGTGGTTTTGCATTTTCTGAGAGTTCATCATTAAAAAAACACATGCGGACCCACACTGGTGAGAAGCCATATTCTTGTGATGTTTGTGGATATTCATGTTCACAAAGTTCCAGCTTAATATTGCATATGCGGACACACACCAAAGAAAAGCCATATTCTTGTGTTATATGTGGATATGCATTTTCACGAAAATCAACATTAAAATTACATATGCAGACACACACAGGTGAGAAGCCTTATTCTTGTGAAGAATGCGGTTTGTCATTTTCACGAAATTCAAATTTAAAAATTCACCTGCGAACACACACTGGTGAGAAACCATTTTCTTGTAAAATATGCAACTCTTCTTTTTCAGAGAAGTCAACTTTGAAAGCACACCTGAAGACACACACTGAAGTTAAACCTAGTAATTTTCAAATGGCATAAGAATTATTTGAAAAAACAACTTATTTGAATTATATTTTCCACTCCTTTTTTTTCAAAGCCTGTCCATGACATATATGAGTTAAACTCAGTTGTGTTCTGACTTGTATATCTTCATATTCACTGGAACCATAGAGAAAGTATCTTGCTGTTATAGTGGAACACACCTATTCTATAGTTAATAGACTCTCCCACCTATAATAAGTAGGTGTAGTAAGAGTAATGAGGAGGTTGGTCAGTCAGTCGATGTCGGATGACAGTCGAATACTAAAGTATCAGGGATCAAAACTAGATTACTCTGTGTTATACCTATTATATCAAGTTCCTCACATTTTGTACGTCGAACCTATTTTAGGACCGACTTGGTACAAATACAAGCCTCCACTGTGAAATCACTCCACAACACTTGCAAAATCCCTCACTGCAAATGAAGCATAACCATAACCTAATAGAATTATCCCAATTAATTTGGGTCCCCTGTCATTATCTTATACAATCCAATTCATTTCCCCAATTGTGACATTGCTCGTTACACTGTCAAAGAAACTCCTGGGGAAAAAATATCATCTTGAAATAAGCACACATAAAAACATAATAGAATCTGCAGACTGATGAGAAACCATTTTTATTACATACCTAAGAAATCTCTGTGGTATGACTAAAAAGAAAAAGAAATAAACTGAAGCGACTTCAAACCAATGAATTATCTGGACATTTTATATGCACATCAACTCATTCCCTCAATTTTGACACTTTGCTCCTTGTATCAGCAAAGAAACTCTTGAGGGAAAAACATTATTTTGGAGTGAGCATGTATGCATTTTATTGTAAAAAAAAATAGAAAACATATTGAGGAAAATTATTTCATGGAAAAGAATTTTTTTTTTCTCTGTACTCGCTTTCATTGTACTCCAGAGAATCTTGAATGTTCGACAAAAAAAAAAAGAGAAAGTTCTGAGGCTGCCTGACAAAACTGAGATAAAATCAAACCAATGAATTACAGCATTAGACAATGTTTGAACTCTTTATATACCAAGTAACTTTTCTATTAACTTCTTATTCGTCTTTTCCAAATTGATCTTTTTCCCCAAGGGATGCATGTTATTTAATGCTATGTCTCTAATATAAAGTACCAGCAATCAAAGACTTTGCTAATTTAGGGAAAAATCCAACAGAGACCCTGAACATACCGAAAAAAAATTGCCTGATGTTCTGTGCTTCTGTCTTTCAGTGACACAGTTTAGAGAAGTGTGAGATGACAATGTGGGGTAAAAAAAAACCTCAATGACTCTTAACAATAGAGTTTTTTTTTTTAATCATTTCACCCCAGGCAAGGTGATAATGCCACTAGAATGTGGGGTTGGGGGTAGTGAAAGTGAATGAGAAAACTTTATTGTGGAGGATTGAAGAAGAGACAAGGAAGCCGGTTCAAGTAAACAGAAGATGGTGATTGACGTTGCATTTGAATTTTTGAAGGCTATATATAAAAACAATTAAATACAACATAAATCTGATGTCAATGTTATGATTGTCATCTGGTGTGGATGGCTGACATATTGAAAATAAGACCATGCCTTGTGTTAGTCTTAAGTTTTTGAGGATTGTCTTGTTTAGGATTTTCTTTTTAACCTCTTGTTAATTATTTCCAATGTGATTTGCATTCTTTAATGCTATGACTCTGTTATAAAGGACTTTGCTGATCTGAGGCAAAATGTTGAATCCTGAGTTTCTGTCTTTGAGGAACACAAACTGTTCAGAGAAGGGCAAGATGACATGGAAGAAGGCAAACAGAAATCTCAGAACCAAACTCCGATGCCGACACCCGAGTGTCAATTGGTGCAAATGGAATATGTATTAAAAATCAGTGTTTGTATAGTGTCTTTGAGGATTGTCTCATTGGAAATTTTAGTACCTATGGAAGGTGTGAATAAAGATGATACTCTTAGTTTGTGCCAATTCTTGTCACAGCGCTGGAAATGTGATATTACTTGCAAGAACTTGCACCATGTGACACTTGACCCTTTCATAAGTTGAGAAGTGTCCTAAAAGAAAAACATTTTCACGAGAATGAAGAATATCAATATACGTGACCAGTTTTCTGACAACCATCAAAAAGGAAGATTTAATAAACACGTAAAGGATTATGAAAATGCCAGTCTTGGCAACAAGTGTAATAAAAGACTGTAATATTTTGTGTTAATTTGTCTGTTTAAATTCTTACCTGTTCGAATTCAAGTCAAATCTATTACATTCACTTACATACTTGGGAAAGTTATGAATCCTCATCTTCTCCCTGCAGCTATGGGTAAATAGCAGGACTGACCAGGTTCTATAACCTTGGATAGCAAAAGGATTCATACCTTTCCCAAGGGTATTAGCACATAAGTGAAATGTAATGGGTTCAAATGGAATTCGGATTCAGTTCTCTGATTCCTCAATCCGAGCCGTTATCCATTACTCCACTGTACCTCCTCGGTGAGTTCTAATTCCCATTGTGTTTGTTATATTCACTTAATACACAAATATCCTTGGTAAAGTTATAAATCCATCTTTTCTCCCAAGAGTTATGGGTTAATTAGTAAGACTTGTATCACTAAACCATTATCATTGCAAAAAAATATTCTTAAAAAAAAAAAACACATAAAAAGAACGTATAAGCGTAAAAAATGTCTTAAAATAATTGTCGAACTTTGTCCATTCCATAATATGTGACATCATTTGTTTACATTTGGATACGCATCAAGCAGATATGAATGTATGAGAGAAAATCATGGAGAATTGTATTTTAAAAACAGTAAAATTCACCTTGCTAACAGAAACACTCCTCTGTGGCTCAATCGGTAAAAGCATGTCAGGCTATATGATTGTTCCGTATAGGGTACAGGTTCAATTCGTGTCGAAGGACGCATATTTTCTATGAAAACTTCTCGGATATTCAGGCTGGTAAATGTCATTAATACTGTTTATTATAAACAGAGCATTTACTTAAATATTTGTGTCTATAAAAAGAACGTGTAAACATAAAAAATGTCTTAAAATGTAATATTCATTATTTACCATTTTATAAATAACTATGAAAAGTTTTTTATTTAGTCTAATAGTGTCTAAGGAAGTAACATTTATTTTTTAAAATTTATTAATCCGACAGATTTTATCACTTTAAATGTTATTTTTAGTGGATACTCATATTTGAGTAGATGCTCTGTTTATTTATTAAATAATATGTTTATTTATTTTCATCTACCAGCCTTAATATTCAAGAAATCTTATTGGAGAAAAATATGCATTCTCAGACAGGATTTAAACCTGCATTTCCTAGGGCAGAGGGAACGATCGTTAGATCCAACATGCTCTGACCGACTGAAGTACAGAGAACTTAACCGATCAGGCAAGACTGGCGAGTGCCTTTAAATGCATATTTCTCTTTAATAAGATTTCTTGAATATTCAGGCTAGTAGACAAAATATAAATAAACATACTATTTAATAAATGCTTAAAGCATCTATTCAAATATGAGAATCCACAAAAAATAACATTTAAAATCAATTTAAGTGTATAAATCCATTTTCATATGTTTAGTTTTTATTAAAATTCTAATAATCATTTTTTAAAAATGATAAATAAACATTGTTGAGGGAGTCAAAAGTGTATCCAGTAATAGCAGTTTCAAAGGAATAACCATCCTTTTCGTACACTTCTTATTTTGTGAGCATGAAGGTTAACCCTAGAACACTAACCATGGGTATATATTAGGTTGGTGAAAAAATAATGTCGTTTTCTCACATATTAACATGTGAGAAAACGACATTATTTTTGCACCAATCTAATAGTACCCAGAGCAAATTTTCCTATTTTTAATTACAATTTTTAGTACCCGATTTTCTTACCTAAATAATGTTTTTCAGTTCCTATTAATGTTAACTCAAAGTACAAAGTTTGAAGTGCCTGCATGTAAAATATTTCAAATAAAGATTTATATTTAATATTCTTTTTATATATTCAAAATCTGGTATGATATACCCATAGTTAGTAGCGGTGTAATTTTAACTGATGGTTAGTGTTCTAGGGTTAAATATTACCATGATTTCTTTGCTGAACTCCTTCTCAAGATTTCTGAATATAAGTGTGGAGACAACTAAGGTATAGGTTGTGTTCTTGACCAAGGTTTTTTGCTGCAGGTATTGTAACACCAAGCAAGGTTGGGTTTATCTTTAAATTGTGGAGGAAATGTGTAGTCTCAAAGCTGTACAGAAAGGATGAAGGCACACTGCATTGAGGAATACGGGAAAGGCTTCGAGCTTTCCCTGTTCACTTTCATTACAGCCACCAGATCAGAAGGCTGGCTTGAATCCAGCCATATGCAAAAAAAATCTCTTTGTCAGTTTTCTTAACCATTTAGCATTCAAGACACTTAAACCCATAAATATTGGCTCTCAAAATCTCTGTGGCTAGATCTCACTGCTTGACTTGCTGTGTTTTTTGCAATGATGATGTCATATATTATGACAGTGTACATGGGGTTGGTTGAAAATTGACAGTCAGTTATGTGCCATGTGTGATACATGCTTACGCAATCATTTAACTTTTGATACATGACTGACGGGGCAGATTTTTTCCTGCAGCAGGTTGCCATTTCTTTAAGTAGTAAACCAGTTGCCATCCAAGGCTAATAACACCTGGTGTGTCCTGCTATTTACCAATAGCTGGGGAGAGAAGAGGATTCATGCCTTTCCCAAGGGTATTAGCATGTAAGTGAATGTAATGGATTCAACAGGAAATTTAAACTCGTCTCTCCGATTCCTCAATCCAAGCCCTTATCCATTACTCCACCATGCTTCTTGAAGTCACTTATGTGCCATGTGTGATACATGCTTAGGCAATCATGTATCTTTCGATACATTACTGACGAGACAGATTTTTTTCACACAGTAGGTTGCCATTTCTTTCTGCAGTAGACCAGTTGCCATCCAAGGCTATAGAACCCAGTCTGTCCTGCTATTTACCCATAGCTGGGGAAGAAGAAGAGGATTCATACCTTTCCCAAGTATGTAAGTGAATGTAATGGATTTGACTGGATTCGAAATCGGCTCTCCGATTCCGCTATCCATTACTCCAGTGTGCCTCCTACTGAACATTGACAGCTGATATTTACAGGATAGGTTGAATACTAATGGGCCATGCATATGCCAGTAACTTTTTTATCAAAAAGTAAAAAGGATGCACATTAATCCTTTATCATTCAACGCACTCAAATCCCCCCTGCAAATATCAGCTATTTGCATGACTTCCTGAATTATATGTGATGATGCCATCATATATTATAGCAAAGTATACATGGGGCGAGTTGAATACTAGAGAGTTAAAGATTGTCTTCTCTATCTTTTTGATGATATATGTACTTTTAGTGGTCATCATTGAGGAGGGGGAGTGAAGTTAATTTGTGAACATTACAATGATTTTCATGCTTTTCAAGACTCAAAGACTGTTATACTGGAACATACCTATTCTATTGTTAATAGACTCTCCCACGTATAATAAGTAGTAGTAGTAGTAGCAGTCGCCAGTGAGCTCAGAGAGTTGGTGAGTCAATCGATGTCGGACATTAAAGTATCAACTGCCACAACTAGATTGCTGCATCATTAACTATTATATCGAGTTCCTAACGTTTTATACGTCGAACCTTTTTTATGACCGACTTAGTGAAATACAAACCTCCACTGTGAAACTACTCTACAACAACTTGGTGACGAGGGATTCATTCTCATACAGAGGAAGAAAAACTTTTTCGTACTCTATAACAAAGACCCACATGAGGTAGAGTGTTGTAGAGTAAGAAGCACAATCCCAAGCAAGGTGATAATTCCACCAAGATGCAAAGAGCTACCGGAAGTAAAATAAAAGGAAAAGAGGGAACCAGAAACCCAATCCTAACCAGAAAACAAGAGGTTCAGAAATAGAAGCTTCCAGTTTTACCAAAACTTTGCTCCAATCATCCATTCCCTATTATGGTTTGGCATTGCAAGAGTTGGTTGGAGGTGAAAGAAAATCAGAGTAGAAGAAAGTGCCAATGACATGAATTTGCTTAAGGCAGAAAGTGACCCACACACTTGATTTCATGACCTCCCTCTGCAGCATATGAAACAAGACGTGCAGAATCCAGTTCTGTGGCATGTTCATGCATAGCCCTCTTCATCTGGTGGTTCAACTGTTGTAATTGTCATCTCTTGTTCCACCATTGGGGTCGGTTGCACTTAGTCTGTGTCCTCGTCTTGGATCTTGCCACTAATGGTGGCCTTAATAGGAGTTTAGAACTCCTAGCAGCATCACTCTCAGAGTCTTTGGATCATACACCTTCCACCATGATAAGGAGCAATCATCTGAGCTACGTACACAGAAACATACATACTTAAATTGTGTGTATTCTTAAATAATAAATCTATTACTTTTTTCACTAATCTAGCTTTTCTGATGAGGAAAAAAAAAGGCAGATTAATAACTTTTAAAAATCTGTTAATATTTATTCTGTATTGGCCTCTACCTTTCTCTTGGACAACATCGGTGATGTGGAGAGGGGAGAAGTGCTGCATGGGCAACTGTCAATCTCTCATAGAATCCTGCTCCAGCCCTTGGTGTAAACATGTCTCTAACGTGAGCAATCGTTGGTGATGACTTCCCACCTCTCAATGCCCATCACCCTCATGTCCCTTTTGCAGCAATTCTTGAAGCAAAGACAAGGTCACCCTTATGCCGGTGGCCAGTTCCCATACAGAAGGACCTTCAGAATCCTTCTATCAGTAAACAGTTCCTTCCTGTGTTTTGCTCCCAGTGTGAGGCAACTTTGAAGTACTTTCTCCAGGGCACAGGCCTGGGCAGGGTTTTATAAGAGATCTTCAGTTGCCCATGCGCACATCTCTCTACACTACTGATTTTGTCCAAGGGAAAGGTAGAATCCAATACAGAATAAATATTAATAGCTTTTTTTAAAAGTCACTTATTTCCATTCTTTTCTTTCATCACAAGAAATGCCAGCTTAACAGAAAAATTTATGATTTATTTAAGCAGACATAAATACACACACCTATATATATATATATATATTTATTTTTTGCTCTGATGAAGCCTAGAAAAGGTGAATTGTGTAATCTTGTTTCAATGAAATGGTTTTCTATTTGTCAGTATTATATCAGACATTATCATTATTATTAGTAGTAGTAGTATTAGTAGTCTCTACATCTCACTTCATAAAAAATGAATATGCAAAAAAAATAAATGAAAAATATTTTATTTAAAATCAAAAAATGTTTAGTGTAGATAACTTTTTATAACTTCAAACATTTTTAGTGGATACACATATTTTAGTAGACTGTTTTTTTTTAAGTGTTTATTTTGTCTACCAGCCTGTGCATTTGAGAAAGTTGACACTTGACTGTGAAGCTATCCATAGCTGAGTCGTCAAAACATGCCAGATAAGGCAGTGATTTCTCCTCCAAAAGAAGGATGTATGTATGAATCCTGCCAGAGGGCACATTTTTTTATTTTTTTTTGAAGTGTGCAGACCTGTAGCCAAAATAAATACAGTTAAAAAACACTGAGCATCTACTCAAATACAGATATCCACTAAAAATAATGTTTGGAGTAATAAAAATATGTCAGATTCAAAAATAAAATTAATTTGTTGGCAGTGTCAAAGGACAAAATATCAAACAAAGTGCTGAAAGGGGGGGGGAAACACAGATTAAATAAAGAAATTTCTTTCTAGAGTTGTCTCCCCAGCCACTACATTTTTTTTTTTTTTAGGGTGCAAAATCATGAACACCTTCTGTTTTAAAATTGTTGTAACTTTCTTTGTACTTTGCATATAGATTTTAATTTTTGTACATTAATCAAAGAATAAATATTTTGATGTAATGCATCATGTAAATGATGTTGAAAACAAAAAAATTGAAACCCAAAATAAAAAAACGAATACATTAGAAAATAAATAAATAATTCAACATACTTTAACTTTTATTACTCCTTGTGGTGTTCTGGGGTGCAATAAGAAGCAAAATCGCTAAGAAGGCTTTCATTTCATCAAAAAAAGTGGCATGTTTCCTTGTGTTTAGAATTCAAAATGGCGTTGGAAAACAGAAGTTTAGCTTTGTTCCAAAGCAGTAGTAGGTGATTTCCAGCTTTATATAGAAATAACAGTTGACAAATGTTTATTTATAGCAACCATCTCAAGGTGACAAAAACTTTGTCTTTTCAACATTATGTCCATCTGTCATTTAGTCAGTTCAACTTTTTCCATTTGGCACTTTGTCCTTTCATCATTTTGTCTCTTGACACAGTAATCTACTACCAAAAATTGCCGAGGGAGCAAACAATAAAAGAGTGTCAAGAAGATAAAAAATGTCCTCTCGGCAAATCAATTTTTCAACCAAAAACAATCCTTATAGACTCTATTCAATCATAATTCCTCAGCAATCAGTTTACCTGCACACTATTGATGTTGGCATCAGATTTTGGTCCCTCCTTCATGTTATCTTACTCTTGTCTAAACTGTTTGTGTCACTCAAAGACAGAAGCAGGACACCTTGTTCACTGGACAATTATTTTCCAGCAAAGTCGGAGACTGTTGAATTTTCTCCCAGATTAACAAAATCCTTGATTGTTGGTTGTTAAATTTGATTTTAAAAAATGATTAACTCAAAACTTTTAAATATTTAAACGAATTAAAATACATAGAAATAAATAATAATTACATTAAAAAAAATAAAAGTATGAATATTTACTCACTTTCATTTATTAGGCAATAAATTACATCGCTTAGTGGCCAACATAGTATATCATCCATTACACAGCAAGCTTTAAGAATATTTTAGAGGATTCCAAAATTAAAAATTTGAAAACTTAACAATATCTTTTCTTCCATGTTACTACTGTAACTATAAATACAAGTTACAGAATAAAATTTCTACTTTTACCTTTGTAAAGTTCCACAAAGGACAGAATGCACTGATATAGAAAAGTTTTCCTTTTTTGTCTTTTATTTATAGATATATTTTATTGGTATTTCTGAATTTTTTATACATATATAATTTCCTTTGCCTTTTGAAAAATATAATTTTGACATTATTGCAAATTTTACAAGTATCATATAATTCGTAATATTCAAATGAGTCGATTGTTTATAAGATCAATTTGGAAAAGACGACTAAGAAGTTAATAGAAAAGAAACTTTGTATATAAAGGGTCCCGATATTGTCTATAATGTAATTCATTCGTTTAGATTGCCTCTGTTTGAGTTCTTTTTTGTAACACTACTAGGTTCTCAAAAGTGTAAAATGTCAGCATGGATAAATATGCCCCAATAAGATGTTCTGTCAAACACAACTTTTTTTTTTTTTAAACTACTGTTAAACTGTTTTTAAATGCTGTATATATAAAATTATTCTTGTAAATGAACAATCTAATAGTGTTTAATATTTTTTGTAAATTCTCAAAAACAAAAAAAATAAATGTTTAATTCATTTTCATCATTGCTTGAAAAGTGAAGGTAGTTAAAATAATAGCAGTGTCAAGGAAAAAACATCCTTTCGATATTCCAATGATCCAAGATTGCCAATGAAACATTTTTATATGCATCGTGAGTTAATGAAGATTGAATAAATTCATTTTAAGGATCTAATAATAAATGTTAATAATAAAATAAATCATGAAACAGTTTTCTAGGTTTTGTAAATCATACCTGTATTTAATTTCTGACACAAAAAGTCAAATAAAACGCATTAAAACCGTCAAAATCCATTTGAGTTTTCTGATGATGCTTTTGTATTCTAAGTCATATTTAATTAAGGAAATCAATAACTTTTATTGATGAATGTAGAGCTACATTGGATGGACATGATAACTAGGCCAAAGGTTTTGTCTTTCATGGGAATAGTCAATTAACACTGCTTAGAAGACAACAAGAAAATGTGGAGTAATGTTTTCAGCTAGTATTTGGGATGATAAAACCTGCTAGAAACAAAACAATCTATAATCATTATTTTTTTTACAAAATATATTTATATGCTGAATACACAAAAATATATTACTCATTCCTAACAATTAAAGTGTCCTTTTTGTTAAACTTATATCAATCTCTTTCAGAATTTAACTTAAAACATTATATACCCACTCATCTTTAAACAGGAAAAAAAGAAGAGATGGGTTTACTTTTTTTTGCATGAATTCAAGTTTAGTCATAATGCTTCTCAAACTGCTGCCAACATTTGCAGACCATGAAGTGAAGGATCCACTTTTTATTGGAGAGTATGGTGCTGGTTTTTTCAAGTTCCACATAGAGGATACAAGTCTTGAACAAGTCTTTCACTTTTCAGCAACATTTATTGTTTTAAAAAGCGAGGATTAAAATTGGAATAAAACCTAAAACATTATCAGACTGTTTATTTACAACAATAATTTTAGATTTACATTCTATAAATACAATTTAAAAAAATGCAATATTTATAATTTACCAATTCATAATGAAATAAATGTGATAATTTTTATTCATGAATTTATAAACATATACTAAATAATTAAAATATGCAAACCATCTATAAAGAAATCCTTATTATTTGCCATTTTATAAAGTTAATTCCAGTAATGTAATACCATAAAGTGAAAATAAACAATCTAATAATTAGTGTTTATTAGTTTTGTTGTCAATTCTCAAGAACAAAGAAAATGTACAAATTCTCTTTCGTATGTTTAGATTTTATTACAATTTTAATCATCGCTTTTTAAAACAATAAACATTGTCGGAGTGAAGATAGTTAAAAAAGCAGTGTCATGGGAATAAACCATCATTTTGCCACTCTGTTTTATTGCAGGTAAGTTTATCAATGATTGCTAAGAACATATATGTCATGAAAAGAAATGCTTTCACTTCAATATGTATTTATATCCTTTTTTTAATAAAAATGTATAAATGCACACCTCGAAATCTGTCTGAATATGCTCCCAGAGCAACCTTGGATATACAAAATGTAGTACAAATTAGTTTCTCTCTAGTATGTGTCCTACCCATATTTTAAACAAAAAGGAGTAGAAAATATAATTTAAATAATTTGAAGTCATTTTCATGTGGTTTGAAAGCTACTTGGAGTAACATGAGTGCATGTCTGGAGGTATGCTTTAAAGGTTGCCCACTGTGCAAAAGAGGAGTTTGCATATGAAAGAACATTATTTTGGATGACAGGAGAAAGATTCTTCGCCCTTTGGTACTGGGGTTTCTCATATTTGCATCTCTGTTTTTGGAAAAATATTGGGAGGTGCCAGATGGTTACTGGGACTAGTCAATTGTTTTGACCTTGGCCTTGATGCACACACTCACTCTCATGTGTCGCATCCTGCCAGCATGTATTAGGTTGGTGCAAAAATAATGTCGTTTTTTCATATAGTAACACGTTAACGACATTATTTTTGCACCAACCTAATAAAATCTGAGATTCTGGGTAGGTTAAGAAGACAGTTGTGTGCTGCAAGAATTGGATGCAAATTTTTTTTATCCCTTTTCTGATGTTGGACTTGAAAGAATGATTTATGACATTTACTTAATTACAAACCTGGACTTGTGATTTGGGGATTAGAATCTTCAAACTGCTATATTCTCATACTAAGTTAAGGTTGAAATGTAGTTTTTGTCTTGTCAAAATAGTTTCATTTCAATAAAGTATATATGAACAATAAAAAAAAAAAAAGTAGCTTCAGTAAATGCAAATAGCTTTCAAAGTCCAAGTCCAGCCTTCTTTTTTAGTCAGGTATAAATATATTCCCCATTGTAGTAGAGTCTGTTGAGTATGACTTCTTTCACTACAAAATCGCACACTTATTGTTTTAAGAATGCATATGGTAACATTAGAGAACAAATGAAACAAGTACCACTGGTTAGGTGAAAAGAAACAAGAATTGTTAATAGAAAATTGTTTTTATTGCCAATACATAGGATGTGAGCAGAGTGCCTCTTTGTGGGCAAGGAAGGGTACAGTTTGTAAAGGCCTGAAGTTTATGCATATGTTGTGTTGTTTGGCCAAAGTCACTAATGATGATGCTGAGAGCTTACCAGTTACACAGCTTGCCTGTTCATCACAATTGTTACAGTTGTTCTTAAAAGGAAATGTGGTGGTTCATAAACTCATCATTTTTTACACGTTTTTTTTTCTTTGACAGCAACATACATGATTGGATCCTTTTATATTTATTTATTATTTATATTTATATATATTTTTGCTTTTTAAGGGATTTGTTTTGTGAGCTAGATGTGATGCTCGGAGGACAACTTTCTTTTTATTTTGCTTCTGTGAGCAGGATGTGATGCTCAGAGGACAACTTTTTTCTATTTTGCTTTCTTAGCATTCGCATCCAGCCAACATGTAGAGTGAATCAGAAAGGGATCTAATCTGAAGCAGAGTACAACATTATGCAGGCTTATTGAAAACAGTGTGATTTGATAGCTTCCTAGTCTGATTTTTTGCATTAAAATCCAGTTATGTGTCAGGTCATCCCATAAGTTCTGTCCGAATTTTAACTTTTTGTTAAAATGAACAAAATTTATAATGTCTAATGGAGCTGAACATTATTTTTATGTTTAGATGCATTTAAACTGATCAAATTTTATTTCAGAGAACAATAAAATAAAATTTTGTTTGATTAAAACCCTGCTAACATGGAAGTACCCAAGAATCATTTGAGGCACGTAATGCTTTATGAGTTCAAGAAAGGAAACTCAGCAGCTGAAGCGGCTAGAAACATTCACTCAGTTGATGGAGAGGAATGTGTGAATGAAAGAACTTGCAGAAGATGGTTTGCAAAATTCAGAGGTGGAGATTTCACCCTTGAAGATGAAGAAGATCAAACCGGACGTCCAGTTGAGTTTGATGAAAAGCTTCTTGAAGCAGCCCTTGAAGAAAATCCTGCTTTATCAGTTGAGGAATTGGCAGTGGTTCTCTGTTCAAACCATACAACTGTTCATCGTCATCTTCAACAACTTGGAAAAGTTCCTAAACTTGGAAAATGGGTGCCTCATGAATTGTCTGAAAACAAACTCAAATCCCAAGTTGACATCTGCTCTTCTCTCCATTCTCGCCAACTTGTTTCACCTTTTTTGGATAGACTTGTGACTGGCGACAAAAAATGGATCTTTTATTGAAATGTTAAGCATCGTAGACAGTGGCTTGGTAAAGGGGAAGGACCCCGGCCAAAGCCAAGAAGGGAACTTCATGGGCAAATGGTTCTTCTTTCAATCTGGTAGGATCGCCAAGGAATAATCCACTTTGAATTCTTACCACCTAATGCAACAATTAATGCTCAAATATACTGTCAGCAATTAGAGCATTTGAACCAAGCTTTTAGGAAAAAAAGACCTTCCCTAGTGAATCGAAAAGAGGTGATGTTTCATCAGGACAATGCGTGACCCCACACAACAAGAATTAGGTCACAAAAGATCGAAGAACTTGGTTGGGAGAAAATTCCTCATCCACCTTATTCTCCCAATCTTGCTCCTTCAGACTACCATTTGTTTCGTAGCTTACAAAATCATTTGGAAGAAACAGCTTTTGTAACACAGGAAGAGGTTAAAACTGACATTTGTGAGTTCTTCAAATCAAAGCCAAAAGAATTTTACAGTAATGGAATTAGAAAGCTTGTTAATAGATGGAAGGAAGTCATAGATAATCAGGGAAAATACATTGTTGATTGAATCTGTAATTAAATGTAACATTTGGTCACTTGTTTTCTTTATTCAAAATTTGGACAGAACTTATGGGATGACCTGATATATACCAGTGGTTTTGTTTCTCTGTTGGTATTAAGACTAATTATGACTGTTGGTACTATGACTAATTACGACTATTCTGTACTTGGTATTATGAGACTCATGTTTGGAATAACATGATGGAAAGAATTCCAAGAAGGTGAGTCTTTTTCCACCTCACCATCTCATTTATGTTCTTTATGCATCAGATTACATTTAAGTTGAAGGTGGAAAAGAGGCTGGGTTTTTTGGGTTTTTTTTATTTTTCAACTTTTTCCCCTTATCTTTTTTTAGCCGAATAATTTATTATTCTGTCATATTCAACTGTTGAGTAACATCACTTTGGGAAAATTACTTCATTACATGAAATCACTGAGGAGTGTTTTTAAAATATGGGAATCAATTGTCTGAACTGCATGGAATAGTTAATAGGGAGTAACTGGAATTGTGGTCTTTTGGTTAGAATCATTTTTTAAAAAATCATTTCACCAAAAGCAAAACAAGAAGCAAAGGATTACTGAGTGTGAAAGAATATGAGGGAAAAAAAAAAAAGAAATTATTAAGGATAGCAAACACAATAAAAGAACAGGAATTAAGAAGACAGATGATGATTAACATTGCGTTTAACTTTTTAAAAAACCAAAGTTGACTGGAAAACAAGAAGCATTAAGAGAATTCCACAAGAGAGAAGTAATTGTTAGCATAGAACTTATGGTTACATCCAGCAATTTCAACTTTAAAATGATGAGACCGATCTGCCAATCTAGTACTGCACTTAAATTCATAAAGTCCAGGTATGTCAGATCAATTACCATAAAAAGATTTATAGAAAAGATTTCATAACAAATGCAGCATTCTAATGAAAGAAACATTATTACAAAAAAGATCTAGAACGGTGGCCGTTCAAAATAACAATTTACGTAATAAATACTGTCAGCACATTACAGAAAATGACACGTGTAAATTTAAACATCAACAGGGAGATTTAAAAGAAAACAAATATACATAAAAGTAACAACAAGGAATTTAATGACTTATTTTAATGACAGAAAAGCAATTTCAATAGATTAAAATGTTTGTCAAACAACTGTTATCAAAATATCAACTACAAGTATAAACAAAAAAATTCACTTTTCTTTTTGACTCACTCATCAAAATAACGACTTTCATTACAGGATTATGGGAGGTGCATCAATATCATTACAAATTCAGCAAATCAATTTTTCTATCCTCGTGCAGAAATTCAAATATTCCACTTCAAGCATAGGCACAAAAGATTTAATACGGAGATAAAGAAATTTCTATAAATACAACATGGATTAAGTGGAATTGTTTTTTTGTTTTTTTTTTGTCAAGATCCAACAAATTCAATATGAGTTTTATTCATGGGTCAAAATACATACATTGCACTTCTAGTCTAAGAATGATTAATAACATTTAATATGAAGAAAAAGTAATTTTGGCAATGTTTAACCTTTGTGACTGCAAAAGAAAAAAGTAAAAAAAAAAAAAAGGTGTTTCAAAAAGGGAAATTTTTACTTGGACATCGCTTTTATTTTAACTACCTTCACTCCTTGGGAGTGTTTCTTTTAAAAAGTGATGATTTGAATTTTGATAAATCCTAAACATATGAAAGAGAATTTATATTTTCTTTGTTCTCAACAATTGACAGCAAAAATAATAAACACTATTTATCTATTAAATTTTTTACAAACAATAGGAGTGAATGCAGTTAAAATAATAGCATGTCAAGAGAAAAACCATCCTTTTAACATCAACAGGTTTTTTTGTTTTTTTTTGCAGGCGTAAAGGTTAAAGATTAATGGGATTTTTATAAATATAACATGCAACTGTTCAATTTTTCATAAATTAACCTCAGAGAGAAAAAAAATGTCCACTAAGACATTGATCACCAATTAGTTGCTGTGCAATTTTTTTCTTTGCTTGAAATACTGGATCTTCCCAGATTCTATGGACATTCTTAAAGAAATAAACAAAATTCTCCTAATTACAACAGATGAGGTTTATATATATGTCAAAGTGGAAAAAGTTTTCTAGTGGTGCATTTTGTCTTTTACGACTTCATTGGACTAAAATTGTTATGTTGGTGTGACTACACATGCGCAAGAAAGAGGGATGCTGGGAATTTAGAATTTTTTTTTTTTTTAATCTAGCCAATTTTATTTAGGTTCTTTTCTTTCCATCACTTCTGTTAGCAGATATCCCACACTGTGATAATATTAGGTTGGTGCAAAAATAATGTCGTTTTCTCACATAGTAACATATGTGAGAAAACGACATTATTTTTGCACCAACCTAATAGAAGTCCTGCCAGGAAGGGTGAAGTGTTGCAAGAGCCAGGAGACAAATTTACTGCAGATGACCTTGCAATCGAGGCATACTCTAGACATCATCATAGTGAATTTTTTTTTTTTTTTTTTTATCCGAGGAGCATTTTTTTTTTTTGTCAAAATTGTGGTCAGTCTCATTATGGTGGGCAAGCAAAATTCCAAGCAACCCTCGTTCGTGCACATGTGTAGTAACATCTACATAATAAATTTAGTTCAATGAAGTCCTGAAGGATAAAACACGTCACAAGAAAACTTTTTTCCACTTTGTCATACATTTTTTCCCCAATATTTTTCTTGATATATAAAAATATATATCGTTATCTCTCACATATTTTTTAACGTCAAAAGACGACATTATTACGTTATTATTTTTGCACCAACCTAATATATATATATATATATATATATATATATATATGGAAGAGGTACAGTGGGGTAATGGATAGTGGCTTAGATTGAGGAATAGGAGAGCTGAGTTTGAATTCCAGTCGAATCCATTAAATTCACTTACATGCTAATACCCTTGGGAAAGGTGTGAATCCTCTTCTTCTCCCTCCAGCTATAGGTAAATAGCAGGACAGACTAGGTTCTATAGCCTTGGATGGCAACTGGTCTAGGAGAAGGAAAACTCTGAATTCAAACCCAGAGTTGAGCCCCTAAGCGAATGGAGGGAACTTTGTGCTACCTTCCAGCAACTCCTGCAGCAGCGCTGGTACCAAACTGTATTGGTTTATCCTCTCCTTTGGACTCTGCTAGCAAGGCCGAGAGGGGGAACTAGACATCCGGGCAGCACTAATTCTCCATATATCCCTCCCAGGCTCGTAGTGCGCCATGCTACTCCATCGTCTCTCAAGACGGACGGATGTTGACGATGATGATATATAAATTGACTATGACAAGCACTGGAATATCACCTTCACAGATGAATACAGAGCAACAATATACAATTAAATATAGAAACATTAATGGCTCTTATAAGAATATAAACATTAGACAAATTAACAAAAAAGATCACAGGTAATTCCATGACCATTATTTCTTCTATTACATTTGGTACCAAGCCTGGCAGTTTTATATTCTTTGACACATTCATTAAATCTTTGGCAATGTTTAGCTTTCATGCTATTTTTTTGTAGGTTATTTAAAGCCAGAAAAATATTTTTAGACTGTAAGAAATTTTCTTTTTTTGGACTTACTAATACAAGTCGTACTAATTAACTCATATCTTGGCAGAGAAGAGGCGGATCCATGACTTTCCCAACAGTATATTGGGTTACCGTCCTCTATGATCTATTACAATTGGTACCAGGACTAACAATTTTGTTTCCATTGACACATTTATTAAGTCTTCAGGAATCTTTAACTTTTGTGCCTGGGGGGAAAAAAAAAGTGGGTGTCAAAAGGATGATTATTTGTTTCACACTGCTATTACTGTATACACTTTTGAGTCCCTCAACAACATCTATTTACAAGATTATAAAAATATGTGAACCAAGTATAATGCGATGATTATTATTTAACTTTTATAAAGATTTATTATTTACCATTTTATAAAGAAATCTTTTTATTCAAAAATTATCAAAATATGTAAACCAACTACAATGCAATATTTATGATTTACTAATTTTATAAGTAACTGTAGAACATGGAACAAGAAAATTTCACCTCATCTTTTTTTTAATGTTTTTCTTTGGCGGCAATGATATAAACATAAAAGAATATTTGGTTCAGAAAAAGAAATGCTCTCAATTTATTTTACCGAATAGAAAGAGAACAAATAAAAAAAAAAAAACCCCAAAAAAAACAAGCCCCCTAAATGCATCTTTTTTTTTTTTAAATTTACAATTACAACTACTCGTTGTTAAATGTTTATTAAAATTTTCTTGTTCACAGAGATTTTTATAAATTTATGATTAAAAAAAATTTCTTTCCAAATGTGGCTAGCAAGGCTGACTGTTTGCTTGAAAGTGTGCAAGCAAACAGGGCAGCTCCCACCGGAGGGTGAGTCCACTCAGTCAACAAGGAAGTCGGTTGTGTTGTTGTCGTTACCCATGTCTTGTGGAGGGTTGTCGAGGCCTTTTCTTGTTTCTTGTTATAGAACCATGTTAAACAGTTTAGGGGGGATGGCAACCCAACAAAGACCGGCGCATTGAGGAAGCACGGTCACCCCACATTTATTGTCTGTGGACGACATCTAGACGCTTAACCAGCCCAATGACTGTTACCAGTGGGACCCTATGGGTGGAGGACCAGCACTAAGCTTCTCTTTGAGGGAACAAGCAACCTTTAAGAGAGTCATAGTTATAAAAAGGTAAATAATATTTCATTATAGTTGGTTCATATCTTTTCATAATCTTGTGAATATAAAATATTCTTGTAACTATGCAATCTAATAAATAGTGTTTAATATTTTTGTTGTCAATTCTCAAGAAATCTCTTCCGGATATCTCAGTTTTCTCCTTTTAACTCAGATCTCCAAATTTTTGTTCACCACTGCCATAGCCAGGTACTGAATTCACAACTTGACACAAAGAGTTTGTGAGTTTCAATACTTGACTACTTTTACAAAAACTTGGAGAGATAAAGGGAGATAACTGAGCCACCTGGAAGAGGGCATGGCATGTGGAAACAATATATGATGGATGAAACAATGGGTTCAGTTTGAAATTCCAGTCACCTGAAAAAGGATCATACAATGGCCGAAATGTTGTAAACATGACAATAAAGATGAGGACAACAGTGTAAATAAAGTAAATAATTACAATACCTCACCCCAGAAATCCTATCATTGCATTTTGAAATAATAAATATTGCAGATGGAAAAGTGTATGCAATAATAGCGATGTCAAAGCTATAGCTGTCTTTTTTTCTTTTTTTTTTTTTAAACACCATTTTTTTTGCAGGCATGCAGGTTAAACAAATCTTTTTAGATGCCTTTCAAGAAACTGGTCAGATTCCTTCATCTAACTGAAATATGTTCCCTTGAGGACAACTTCAGCTATTGGATGAGTCAAGTGTCATAAGAGGCTACATCTTGCCAGTGCAGTGAGGATTTCAAAGACACAACAAGAATTGGCACAAGCTAAGGGTAACATCTTCATGCACACTTTCTGTACAATCCAAATTTTCCAACACTCAATGAAGGCCAACTGCAGTTGGGATCATAGAGTTTTTGTAAACCCAACAATCCTTCCCTTAGCTGCATAGTATGTGCTTCTTTATTAATTCAGAGTTGTCCTTCTCCTAGAGTGGTTGCCACCCAGTCTGCTCTACTGTTTAACTCATAGCTGGGTGAATTCCTGTAGAAATGGATTTGTAAATTTTGCAAGCTATTTGTGCCAAAGTGAATGTAAATGAACTTGACTAGAATTTGAACTCAGCTCTCTGATTTCTTACTCCCAGCCACTATCCATTACACCACTCATCCTCAAAGATGCCATACAAACACTGATTTTCAATATGCATTCCATCTGCATTGTCGGTATCAGATTTTTGTTCCCTTTTCCTTTGTGTCATCCCGTCCTTCTCTGAACAGTTTGCGTCCTTCAGAGACAAAGGCATGGTCCGGGTCTCTATTGGATTTTACCTCAGATCAGCAAAGTCCCTTACGCCAGAGTCATAGCACTGAAGAATACACATTACATAAGAAGTAAGAATATAACATCAGAAAAGATTAATAATAGGTAAAAAGAAAATCTTAAACAAAATGATCTTTAAAGACCCTAGATGAATGGTTCTTAAATGGTGTGGAACACCTCATGGGTTTACCAGAAGAGGATAGCAGATGAGGTAGAATGATTGAAAGACAATCAAAGATTTAGAAACAGTTTTAAAAAAATTCATATGCCAAAAATAAACGCGATTTCAGAATTTAAAATATTATTATGAATTACTTGTAATTGCATGCAGGCAGGAGTCCCAGTATAAATAGATATAAATAATTATTGACCGATTTTATCATTGTGATATTTTTGCATTTTATCAAGTCTAGGGTCCGTAAATTGGAGGAGAGAGTTATCAATGATTCATTTTCTGACATCAAATTCACTGTTATCTTCCTTTAACCCTATCTCTTTTTGTATTTTTTATCACTTAAAATCTGGTGATGCGCAAGCAAATTTTTAATTCCGAAAAAGTGGCCCTTAGAAAAAGTTTGGAGAGCACTGCCATAGACAAAATTTTCAATCAGGACATTGGCATCAGATTTTGTTGCTGAGGTTCATTGAGGTTTTACATGCCTCACATGGTCATCTCATACTTCTCTATTTGTGTCACTCAAAGATATAATTCTCTGGCTAATTTCTTTCAGTATGTTCATGGATTTTTTCCCCACATTAGCAAAGTGTTTGATTGTTGGTCCTTTATACCGGAGTCATGGCAATAAGTAACACTCATCCCTTGGATAAGATCAATTTGGAAAAGACAAATAAAAGATTAAAATAAAAGCAACTCGGTATATGAAATGTCCAGATAACATTGGTTTGAAGTTGTCTTGGTTTCATCAGCAGCTTGATATTTTTTTTTCTTTTTGAGATTCTCAGAAGCATAATTAAAATAAAAGAAATGTTTTCTCTATATCTATTTTCTAAATATTTACTTTTATTGAAATGCATGCATGCACTTTGAAATGATATTTTCTCTCTTGTGAGTCTTTGCCAATATCTGCTTAAATATGGTTCCAATACAACTGTAGATATACAAAGTGTCATAAAATGAAATTTTTTCTCTTCAGTGTTCTGTTATTTTTTTTTTTTTATAAAAATGTGCTCACTTCAAAATTATATGCAACAAGCAATCTCAAAACTGAGGGAATGAATTGTGTAAGATGACGACAGGGACCCAAATTAATTGGGATAATTCTGTTGGTTTACAGTTGCACTTCAATTGTACAGAGGGATTTTGCAAGATACTTTTTCTTTCTAGACGTTTTCAAATCAATCATTTGTTTACAATGTTTGTAAGAAGATCAAGTTGCAAAAAGATGAATAACTGGTTAATAGAAAAGACATTCAGTATATAAAATGTCCAGATGTTGCAAAACATTAAATGTAATTCACTGGTTTGAAGATGTCTGTTTCGTCATCAGTGCTATGGTTTTCAGGCACTGAAAAACCATGCCACGGGTTGACCCAAGCCTTGTGAGTGAAACTGGGTAGATCGAACTCTTGAGGGTCATCGATAGCTGTGCTAGCACAAAGCCACAAGTCATCGTGGTCGAGGGCTTGAGCCTGCTGGCCATGTTCAAATTGTTCATCACACTAGATAACATGTTCTCTTCCAGAAACTCTAACTACGGTCTGCTCATCATAGCTGCAGTATAGACCACAGTTGGGTTCTATGGGTGTTGAGCAAAGATAAATGTGCCTGAGTGAGCATCTGCAACAGGGATTGGTTAGCTGCCCTGGTAGACAGGTATCCTTGAATAGGAGTGGCCAGTTATCAATTCACTGGTTTGCAATGAAAGTGAACTCGGGTGGGGGGAGATAAACTTCTTGCCATGAAAAATATTTCTTCCTCAATATGTTTTCTATTTATTCTATTTCTAATAAAAATATATACATGCACACTTCAAAATCATATTTTTCCATCAGCAGTTTCTTTGCTGATACAATGAACGATGTCAAAATTGAGGGAATGAGTTGAAGTGTATATGAAATGTCCAGATAATTCAGTGACTTGAACCAGCCTCAGTTTCACTATTTTTTTTTTGTCACACACCTGAGATTCTTAGGGGTGTAATAAAAATGGTTTCTCTTCAGTCTGTATATTCTATTAAGTTTTTATAACTATATGCCCTCACTTTAAAATGATATTTTTCTCCTCGAGAATTTCTTTGCTAATGCAACGAGCAACATCAAAATAGAGGAAGTGAATTGGATTGTGTAAAATGAAGCCAGGGGCCAAAATCAACTGGGATAATTCTGTTGGTTCATGGCTACATTTCAGTTGCACACTTTTTCTCTTTAGAGTTTCTTTGCAAATATCTTTTTAAATATGCTTCCATTGAAAATGAAGTCATACAAAGCAGAACACAACTGAGCTTATCTCTGAGTTATGGGCAGGCTTTGAACAGAAAGGAGTGGAAAATATAATTCAAATAAGTTTTAAATAATTCTTATGCAATTTGAAAGCTACTTGATTTAACTTCAGTGTGCGTCTTCAGGTGTGCTTTCAAAGTTCACTTCTTTGAAAAAGTAGATCCACATATTTCATAAGTGTGTGGTTTCTCACCAGTGTGTGTCTACAGGTGATTTTTTTTAATTTGATTTTTAATGAAAACGAAAACTACATTCTTCACAAGAATAAGGCTTTTGTGAAGGTGGTCGAAAAAGTTAATAGGCTGAAGAAGTGATAGGCTAAATCTGTGAAATCTTGCATGCATTAATTCCAGCTCTTCCTATTAATAACTGCATTGTTTATTTCCAGGTAAACTGTCACCTGACTGCCCAAAGAAGACTTCAGCTGTAATTAGAAGTGATTCCTCTTGAAAATGGACAAAATGTGGCATTGTGGTGCCTGCAGAAAAGGGGTTTCTTCTCTTGTTCTTGTAACAGCATTCACCTGAGGTGCGTTGAACTGGCTCCAATATTGGAGTTTCATGGGAATTTGGAATTCACAAGCGGTCCCCAACCTGCATGTATAGCACGAGATTTAATTATAGTATTGAAGGTTTCGTGCAAGACCATCCACACTTTTTGAAGGGCCGATTACAAAGACCTGGTGCACTACGTGCCACAAGGTCCCCAAACTACCCTCCGCAGCTTTTGAATTTAGAGTTTTCCTTCTCCTAGACTAGTTGACATCCAAGGCTATAGAACCCAGTCTGTCCTGCTATTTACCCATAGCTGGAGGGAGAAGAAGAGGATTCACACCTTTCCCAAGGGTATTAGCACGTAAGTGAATGTAATGGATTCGACTGGAATTCGAACACGGCTCTCCGATTCCTCAATCTGAGCCACTATCCATTACTCCACCGTATTCATATTCACATGGTTGCTACATTAAGGGATGACGCTCCAGCTTTGTCAACAGTGCAAATATGGGCAGATGAATTTTGAATAGGAAGAGAAAGTCTTGAAGACGAACCAAGGCCTGGGTATCCTACAACTGCAACCACTGAGGAAAACATTGAACATGTTCACCACATGACAATGGATGACAGACAACTATGGATCAAACAGTCAATGCTATTAACATATCCAATGATAGAGTTGAAAAGGAAAACTGATGAAAGGGATCTTGTTTCATCAGGACAATGCTCCAGCACACAAGTCCTTGGCTTCAATTGCTGTTGTGCATGACTATAGCTTTGAACTAGTTGATCACCGTCCCATTCTCTCGATATGACTATCATCTGTTCCTCAACTTGAAAAAAAACACTTGACTGAGAACCAGTATGACAGTGATGATAATGTCATATCTGCTGTTGATGACTTTATTTTTACCAACAGTCAGATGTCATTTTACCTGGAAATAAACAATGCACTTATTAATAAAGTTAAAAGTTTATGCATACAAGATTTCACACCTCTGGCATAGTTTGTCCTGGTTAAGACGATAAACTACATCCAGCAGCAAGGCCTCTGATCAGGAGGTTTTGAAGAGTATAGAACCACCTATTAATTGCTGGTGTTCCCAGGTCCACCCTGACCTGGGGTGGTAGCACCTATTAGGGTCCTAGCTATGGGCAAATAGTTAACTATTACCAGCAATACTTTTTGACAAAAATTATTACCAGCAATACAGTTTTGAAGGAAAAATATTATCAAAAAAAGATTTTTGACAAAACAAAATATTACCAGCAATAAAAAATTTCATTGGCATTAAATAACCCATTGAGGTTGATATGCCGTAAAACAAAATAAACCAAACCAAACCAAACCCTCCTTCATAGCCAGCCTATGAACTTTTTAAACCATCCCCATATGTCTTTAGAAAGTGCAGAAATGCATATTTTTCATGATTATAACTTCTGACCAGCTCATGCCTGCACGTATGTTTTGAAAACTGGACTGAAAATTCCAGCCTACATACATCACAAGAATATGTGTTTTAACCAAAGTGAGTTTGTCTATGCCTTTTTAAAGCTGAACTCTCCAAAAATTGAGAGCCACACACTTCACAAGAGAAAGGCTTCTCACCAGTGTGTGTATGCATATGTTTTTTCAGAGATGTTCTCCAAGAAAATGCAGATCCACATATTTCACAAGAATATGGCCTCTCACCAGTATGTATCCGCATGTGTTTTTTTAAAGCTGAACTCACTGAAAATGCAGACTGACACACTTCACAAGGATATGGCCTCTCGCCAGTGTGTGTCCGCACATGCTTTTTTAAAGACGAATACTCTGAGAAAGCAAATCCACACACTTCACAAGCAAAAGGCTTCTCACCAGTGTGTTTCTGAATGTGTGATTTCAGGGATGAATGCCAGGAAAATGCAGATCCGCATATTTTACAAGAGTATGGCTTCTCACCAGTGTGTGTCCGCATATGTCTTTTTAAAGATGAACACTCTGAAAATGAAGAACCACACAGTTCACAAGAGAAAGGCTTCTCACCAGTGTGTCTCCGCATATGTTTTTTCAGGTATATACTCCAAGAAAATGCAGATCCACATATTTCACAAGTATATGGTTTCTCACCAGTATGTGTCCGCATGTGTGTTTTTAAGGCTGAATTCACAGAGAATGCAGCCTGACACACTTCACAAGTATATGGCTTCTCACCAGTGTGTGTCCGCATGTGTGCTTTTAAGGCTGAAATCCTTCCAAATGCAGAGCCACACACTTCACAAGAGAAAGGCTTCTCCCCAGAGTGTGTGAGCATATGTCTTTTCAGAGATGTGTACCCAGAAAATGTAGAATTGCATATTTCACAAGTGTATGGCTTTTCATCCGAATGAGTTCCTCTGTGCTTTTTTAAAGATGCATACACTGAGAAGGCACATCCACACACTTCGCAAGAGAAAGGCTTCTCTCCAGTGTGTTTTCTGATATGTGATTTCAGGGATGAATTCCAAGAAAATGCAGAGCCACATATGTCACATGAGTATGGTTTCTCACCTGTATGTGTTCGCATGTGCCTTTTTAAAGATGAACTCTCTGAAAATGTAAATCCACATAGCTCACAAGTGACAGGCTTCTCACCAGTGTGTATCTGCATATGTTTTTTCAGAGATGTGCTCAAAGAAAATATAGATCCACATATTTTACAAGAGTGTGGCTTTTCTCCAGAGTGTGTCCGCATGTGTCGTTTTAAAGATGAACTCTCTGAGAAAGTAGATCCACACGTTTCACAAGTGTATGGTTTCTCAACAGTATGAGTCTGCATGTGTTGTTTTAAAGATGAACTCTCTGAAAATGCAGACTTACATATATCACAAGAATATGGCTTCTCGTTAGAGTGAATGCACATGTGATTTTCTAAAGCTGATATCTCTGAAAAGGTTGATCCACACACTTCACAAGAGAACGGGTGCTCATTTGTGTGTTGGCGCATGTGCTTATTAAGTGATGTGCTTCGAGAAAATGCAGATCCACATATCTCACAAGAATATGGCTTCTCTCCAGTGTGTATTAGCATATGTCTTTTCAGGGATGTGTTACAAGAAAGTGTAGATCCACATATTTCACAAGAATATAGTTTCTCACCTGTATGTGTCTGCATGTGCATCTTTAAAGCTGATCTTGAAGGAAATGCAGAGTTATATACTTCACAAGATGGTTTCTCATCAGAGTGAACCTGCATGTGCTTTTTAAAGTGTTGTGCTTTGAAAATGAAAATTGAGCCTTTACAAGAGACAGGTTCCTTACCAATATGTTTCTACTTCTAGGATTTCAGTGATCAGGTACCCAAAGATGCAAAACTACATATTTCACAAGAATATGGCTTCTCCCCAGTATGTGCTTTCTTTAAGATGAACTCACTGAAAATGCAGATATATACAACTTGAAAGAATATGACCTTTCGCCAGTGTAAGTTCTTATGTGCAATTTTAATTTTCAAAACTTGACAAAAGTATATCGACACAATTGACAAGAATATAGTCGATCCCTAGTGTGATTGTGAATTTTTTTTTTGTTAGAGAATGCTAAGAAAATTCTGCACCACACAATTTACTTGTATTGTTAAACAATTATTACTTGTATGCATTTGTATCTGCCCTTTTAAAAATTCTAACATGAAAATTCGGATTCACAAATCTTATGAAAATGTTTTTCTTGCATACATTCATTTCCTCCGAAATCTTCTTTGTGATATATGACCCACATAAATTCAGTGTTCTTGTAGACTCTTTTGAATAAATTCATTTATTCTCCACAACAATGATCAATCTGTAAAGAAGAATGAAATATTTTGATATAAATGTCAAGTTAATGAAGATTCTATCAAGTAATTTTAAAGACGAATTCCTAAAATTTTAAATCCAATAAATTTGGTAATGTCAAACAAATTATGAAAACGCATTTTTTCATTTCTTAAATCATACTGGTACTTTTATTTCTGTGCACATTCTGACTCTTGACACATCAGAAAAAAAAATCCCTATATTTTTAGCAGTTTAATTAAACTTCAAATCACTCTTGTTTGCTTGTGTATTCTCAGTCACATTATGGAAGTCAATGATTTCACAATAAAATTGTGAATTCATTTAAAATATTTCATGCTGACCTGAATAAGTGCAGGATGAATGTCTAATATTTCAGAATATGTATTTCTCTTTTGAAGTTGATTTTTGATGATAATTGAGATTGGGGAAAAAAAACAAAAAACGGTACAAATTTTGTTAAAAAACCAAAACAGTTAAAATCCATCACCTCAGGTTTTTGAAGATGTACAGCACATCCATCCATCCATCCATCACAAACCATAACAATCTGATCACAATTTAAACAATATTTATTTAGAAAAAAAAATATTCTTGAATATTACTCTCATTTTCATCTTACCAGACTTTGAATTATGGCACTTTGTGTCCTCTACATGTTTGACTGACCTTTCAACCATCTGATAAATATTCATGAATGTTCTCAACTTCAAAAGCCTTGATAAACCAATGACATCCTTGCACTTGTATATAAACACGTGCATCAAAATAAATCCTTACATTTACCTTGAAAAAGTCCCTCAGAGGATGAAACACATTGGAGAATAGTTTTACCTTGTCTTTTTATTCATTCTGTTCCATCACATACATACTTATTTGAAAATAATTTACACACACACACGTGTGTGTGTCTGTGTGTAAATTATTCTTATACACGTTATCAATGTTAAAAAATTAAAAAAAAAAAAAAAGATTAAACTAATAACCTATTATTTAAAATAATTTTTTATTTTTGTTTATAAATACTTGTTACACAATAAAATCTTTACATTTGCCTTGATAAAGTCCATCAAAGACTGAAACATGTCGGTTAAGATAAGTTTTTCTTTTGTCATATATATATATATATATATATATATATATATATATTGTATCTTGCAACCCATGTGAATTGCTAATAAATTTGAAATTAAAAAATTAATAACAATTACTTTATAATTATCACATATTTATCCATATCTTTTGACAAACCTTTGGAATTTGCTGACATTGGCTGTGTATACGAAGCTATATTTTATTCTGAAATCAATGATTTCACAATAAAACATTCAAAAGATGTGGATAAATGTGATAATTATAAAGTAATTGTTATTAATTTTTTAATTTCAAATTTATTAGCAATTCACATGGGTTGCAAGATACAATACATACATACATACAGACAGACATACATACATATATACATATATATATATATATATATATATATGACAAAAGAAAAACTTATCTTAACTGACATGTTTCAGCCTTTGATGGATTTTATCAAGGCAAATGTAAAGATTTTTATTGTGTAACAAGTATTTATAAACAAAAATAAAAATTATTTTAAATAATAGATTATTAGTTTAATCGTTTTTTGTTTTGTTTTGTAACACTGATAACATGTTGTGTATAAGATCCTTTTTGTGTTCATAGATACGTTTTTTAAATTTCTGCAAGTTTCCCCAACGTATTGTAAGGAGTAGCTGTGGAAATTTATTTTATAAATACTTGCTTTGAGGTCAATACCCAGTGACAACAATCTGTTTCATGCTTAAACACAATCTTCAGGCCATGTGTGTTTTGACTCAACTGGTCAATGGTGCATGTTAGGCCGTTTAACCTATAAATATAGCATACCTTACAACTATATTTTTTATCATGTGCATTGTAATGTAATCTTTATAAGGTACATACTAGTTCATAGCCAGGGGCTGTAAGAACATATGAATTAGCACAAAGAAATATTTTAAGTAAATACAACAGGTCTACATTGCTATGCGACCCACAGTTTGTTTTCTTTTCTTTCCAGTGTTAGCTCTCTCCATTTACTGATAGTTCCCTTTAAGAGAGATAATCTAGCAACATGGTCAGTACAGGACTGCATGGCAATTACTACTACCACACACATATATACACACACACATATACATATATATATATATATATATATATATATACACACACACAACCAGTTCAAGGGTCTCGTGAATCATGAAAATCTATGATACATTGCTCCCAACACTACTATATTACAATTTTCATAAGGTAATATTCATATAAAATACAAATATTTTTGTAACCTAATTATATAGAATAATGGATCATATACAATATAGGTCTTGTGGTCCCTATCTCAAATTTATGATACAACAGCCAACGAAACTATAAGAGGTGCCACCCACTCTACTACATCTCAATTTCCATAAAGTAGTATTCATATAAAATACAAATTTTATTGTAATCAAATTATGTATAATAATGGATCATATGCAATGTAGGTGAAAAATTCAACTAGAAAAATTGAAAATAAATACAATGTATCTAAATACAAATTAGAGACATGTTATAATAGATCATTCCATCTTAAATAAATCAACAATGTTTTGCGACAATTTTTACCATGAACTTGAGATTTCTCTTGCTAAAAAGTTAAATAATTTTAATACATTTAACATTATGGATTAAAAAATAGTGAATTTTATATAGCGCTTTTTTTTAGACTTAGCATGAGCAAAACAAATTCATTTGGATGAAAAAAATTTGAAGACACAAAATGACTTCAAAATCTGTGAAAACCTTTCATCCTTTAATAATCGACTTTTTTTTTTTTTTTTTTTTTTTTTGCAAAACAGGACCCCAGTTACCAAAAGTCTGCTCTGAATAAAATAAAAAATTCAATAAAACTAAGATCTTAATTGATTACAGAAACTTTTGTTTTTATGAATAAGATAAATTATGGACAACTATTGTCTTAAGAAAAAGAAGTTTTTCAATGAAAATTTTTTTATTTTTGAATTTTTTTTAATTAGAATAATTTATGAAGTTTGAAATCTTTTTCTGTATTACAGTGTAACCCGGATATAAGAGCGGTTTTCTCTGGTCCCAAATTAGAGCCATACGTACCTAAAAAAAAATAGACCAAACCCGGATATAAGAGTCTTCTTCTCCGGTCCCGACAACTCTCTTATATCCGGGTTACACTGTAATTTAAACCAGTTTGGTGATATTAAGCAAAAATTTTATTTACTAATCACAAAGGAAAAACTTAATACATTCAGCAACCCCCAATATTTTGAATTTTTACTTTTGTGTGTGTATAAATGTGCTGAGATTTTCGTTTTTTTTTTTAATATGGGCATCCATGCATGACATTATCAGAAAATTAGTGTTAACTATGGTAAAATTAAAGCCAAATTAACTAAAATTTAATTACTTAGAATATTTTAAAGTTTTTTAGATCACTAAGTACTTAAAAATTATATAAAAAAGGTGCTTACATTATATTCCTCAATAATTTTTACAGATATATGTCTACTGTAGAAAAAACAATAAACTTCCAGCTATCAGTTAAGCTGTAAACCTGTCAAGGTCTTAAATAACACCTACTCCCAGGTTAAAAATGCATTCCTGCAATATTTTAAACTAAAAGTAATATTTGTTGTATCAAATCAAAAAGTTTCCGAAATGTACGTTTTATTTTTTTTTTAATTTTAATAAAGAGAATTACATTGTGCAGGCAGGTGGCTAAAATCAGCGATAACAAAAAAAAAACAACTACTTCCAGTAAATTCAAATTAATTTTGAAATACAGCAAAGTATTCTGTTTATTGGAATAAATTAAATTTAATCTGTTAGATTGAAATTAAAACTAAAAACTGAAAAAAACGTTTCATTTTTAAAAATTCGTATTTAAACCACCTTAGGCATTGCGTTCTTCTTTTTTTTTTTGGTTGGACTTACGGTTACCTATCCGAGGATTTGCCCCTTACAAGGTGTGTCAGAAATAAAACTCACACATAATTAGCTAGATGAAAGCACTATTGCCACTATGTCTTACAATTATGTGGTGGGTATTTCTGCCAATCCCTAAACATTTAAGCGTTACAAAAATGAATTTCTCGAAATTTCATAAAATTAGATAAATTAAATAAATGGTGTAGGAGGGTAAAAAATATTTTTACCAAGATTTTCTAAAAAAAGAAACGTTTCGAAAATAATGTTTCCTTTATCAATTATCTGATTTTTACAAAACTTTCCAAATTAATAATGTGTTTTTCACCACAAAAATTTCCGATAATAATTTATGGTCACCCGTTGACGCAAGAAAAACAAAATTTCGGAGGTTCTAAAAAGTATTACAAAATATAATTTAATAAAAATCCTTTTTTAATTTTTTGTCTTTCCTCTTCTTAATAACAAAAATTTTGAAGCTAAAACTGTTTTTTATTAAGTTTTGGGTTTTGTTTGTTTGTTTTTTTTATCATGTATGCGCATATTTTAGCGAATTTTTGGTTTGGAGATACCTACATAAATTATTTAGAAAGCGATATTGAGCTATTTTTAGAGAGGTTCTTAATCTTATTATTATACTATATTTAGGTATGATCACGCAATACAATTTTAAAAACACTTTGCGAAGCATTAATTAATAATATTAATAATTAATTTATTTTATTTATTAATTACTGTTTGACTTTTGATTTTGACTTAAAAATAATTCTTTTTAAAATAAGAAAAAGAAAATTCTCTTTCATTGTTGTCTTTATCTTTTAATTAATGTTATACATTCTTATTACATCAGACGATCTTTCAACTTTCGTGAAATTGTAATGAAAAAGACAAAAAAAAAATCAATTATATCGAGAAAATCGGCGATGTAATTACCTTTTTTTCCGTTTTCTTTTCAGATTTTGACCAAATTTTATCGGTTTCTCAATTAATCAACAAACATACCGCCTTATTCTTTTAGTTCAGAACAATAACATTGAACTTGAAAATAATGAGAGACAGAAAAAAAATGGAAACATTTCAAGTGTTGTGAACAATACAGCATAAAGATGACACCCAACCGGTGATGAACATTTTTCGTCCCTTGTGTAAAAAAAAAAGTACGATTTTTATATTTGCAAAAATCCTAAGGGCTTATTCATTTATTTAAACTAGAACCCTTGTGAACAATTGTAGCAAATTGTCTTTTCGCTGAAAACTTTTGCATACAAATAATACTTAAGCAATTTTCTAATCGTGAATTACATTGCCTGCTTTTTAAACTTTAAACCAATATCACCTTGTTTTAAGACTGAAGACATCAATTCCCAAAGTGGGAGCAATTCCCTCCAAAGAGAGGGTGTAGGAAATTCTGTAGTTCATCTTTTTTATATATTAAACATCCTAACGTCTAAATTCAAACAATAATAAAATAACGAAAACATGGGTGTGTCTGTATATCGTTTGTATCTACAAACATATGTACATGAATTCAAAAATAATTAATAGTAGTCTTTTAATTGAGGTAAAGTCTTTGGGTAGTTGGTCCACAGAAAAATCTGGGGTTTAGGAAAGACTTTTATCGTTAGCATATTAACTAATTGTTATTATTGTTGGAGATGATTCATTGGAAGTTTCTGACACATGATCATCAGTGAGGATTCACCAACCACCCAAGCTGTTTTTGTTGTAGCTGGTTCATTTGAAGTTGCCAACACATGTTTCTTTGCTGAAAATTAAAATCTCGGCTTTTATAAGAAATTTTTCCTAATAGTAGGTTTGAAAAAAATAGGTTTTCAGTTTTCTCTGATTGGTCAAATATTTCACTTGGTGATGTTAATTTCTAAACAACAGACACTTTCATTTAAATCGCATGTGTTGTATTGTGAAATCTTTTTGGCATGTTTATAATATTGTCTGTTATTAGGCAGAAAATAATGTTTAGGTGTGTTTTACTATGATATGTAAGTCGGTATACACTTGTATTGGAAATAGGATTTATTTCTTATAAGGATAATTCAAGGTTTCCCTGTGGTAAAGGAAGTTTATAAAAATGTTTTTTGCTGTACAGATATTAGACATGAGGAGTTAGAAATATTGATTCATTTTCTACAGCTTATCAACACTTTACTGTTTATTTAAAGCCAGAAAATATTTTTAGATTGTAAGATTTTTTTTGTTATGAGATAATAATAATTTAGTGATACAAATTTTGCTAATTAACCCATAGATGGGGGAAGAGAATAGATGTATTCATATTTTTTCCCAAGAGTATTTGTGCATAAATAAATATAACAAACCCAACTGGAATCGAAACTCAGCTATCTGATTAACAATTCTGAACCATTACTCATTACACCACCTGCATATCCAAGTGGTCACCCATCTAGGTACTGAACAGTTTTAATCTTGCTTAACTTTGGTGATAATACGGGAATTGGCATTTTAACATGATATGGTCATAAGCCCTAGGAATGGTGGGTTTCAAAATATATCATGAACTTTTCTTTTTTGTTCACGGTTAATGAACATTTATATTGGTTGGTTGTTTTTGTTTAGTGACATATCAACCTCTCTTGGTTATTTAATGCTGAAATTTAAATATTTTGTACACAAATCTATAATTTCTTTGGAGATAAAAATGGTTTTAGTAATACACGTCTTACTAATTAACCCATAGCTGGGGGAGAAAAGGTGGGTTCATACCTTTCCCAAGAGTATTTGTGCGTAAGTGAATATAATGAACCTGACTGAAATAGGAATTTGGCTTTCCAATTAACAATTTTGAGCTATTATCCAGTATACCACCCACACAGTACTTGGTATTCCTAAGTGGTCACTCATCTAAGTACTGGCCTTGCTCGATGTTGCTTAACTTCAGTGATCATACAAGACCTGATGTTTCAATGTGATATGGCCATAAGCCCTAAACTTTTAGGGTTGTCAGTTTTAAAAATAAATGTTTGTCATCCTGACTTGACGATATTCAGTCACCCCCACCCCACAAGGGCGTCATGTGGCACAAGGCCTTTTTAACGTGGGATCTCCGAGCCCGTGGGCTCGGCCAAAAATATGCCCATTGAACGCGTATAAACGGGTTCAGGGCCGGTCTACCTCCCCGAAGGAGACTCCGCCCTTCGGCGTAGCCTCCTTTGGGTTCCTCCCGTCCGTAGGGAGAGAGTACAACCGATCAGAAAGTGAACGACTGATTACATCCTGACTTGACAGGTCGATTTTTATGATGCACCAGCATTTTTAACTGAATTAGGATTTTGGCTGATTGTCAAAGTTGAATTAAAAAAACTAATATCTAGAGGGCCAGTGCAAGGGTCTTGTAAACCCATCGATTGTATATTATGGGACCCCCCCCCACCACCACCACCACCGCCATTCTACTACATTACACTTTTCATAAGGTAGTATTCATATAAAATACAAATTGTATTATAACTTAATTATGTACAATAATGGATCATATGTAACATAGGAGATTTTTTCTTGTTAAAAAGCTGAATAATTTAACACTTTTAACATTACAAATAAAAAAAATTGTGAATTTTATATTGTGTTCTTTCATGATTTAGTATGAGCAAAAAGAATTCAGGGATTTGGATGAAACAAAAAACCCAGAATTACATCAAAATCCATGAAAAGTTTCATCCTTTATTAGCTAGTAGTGCTTCGTTTAATTTGTAACATATATGTAGAAAAAAGCATATTTTGATAAGATACCAAGAGTCACAAAGCACTATGGCAATGACCCCAAATTATGCCCACTCCTCCCAGAAGTAGTACATTAAGTGACCCATTAATGACAACCAGCAGCAACAGTCATGACTAAACTTTTCATTTGAAATATTCAAATTAGTGGGTAAACTTTTCATCAACTACTTTCCACAAGCTTTTATATATATATTATGCACTGTTATATTAGAACATGTACATACCCACAACAAAACTGTACATCTTGTTTCAATGTTAGAAAGTAACATTTCTTCAGGTGGGAAATCACAAT
Organism: Acanthosepion lycidas; assembly: GCA_963932145.1. Classification (NCBI taxonomy): domain Eukaryota; kingdom Metazoa; phylum Mollusca; class Cephalopoda; order Sepiida; family Sepiidae; genus Acanthosepion; species Acanthosepion lycidas. The sequence continues at coordinate 90,426,639 of OZ010575.1, forward strand.
GCTACTAAATAATTTATTCTGAAATGCAGTTAACAAGGCACATCTCCCACTTCCATCTTTGGAAATTTTTCCATAAAAGGTAAAAAGGATTTACATATGGTAAAAGAGCAGTGAAAGAGGGAAAAGAAAGAAAGGTATTAACTGCATTTCGAAATAAAATAATTTAGTAGCATTGTGATTTCCCACCTGAAGAAATGTTACATTTTAACATTGAAACAAGATGTACAGTTTTGTAGTGGTTATGTACTTGTTCTAATGTAACAGTGCATAATAAATAAATATTTATTGCTCTACTTTTGTATTGAGCCCTGTTTTAAATTAATGTTTTGAATGTGGAAATTTTACTCTTTGTTCTTTTACATCTGTATATATATATATATATATATATATATATATATAATAAACATGAATGTCACTGTGTCACATTTTTCAACTTTACTCCTAGAGGCTGTAACCCAAAATATCATACCATTTTAGAATCAGGCCAATTCTGTGGGCAAATTAAAAACCTGCAATCCTGAAATTTTGGATTTCCAAATTTTCATTACTGCAATTGTTTTCAGATTCCACCATCTTGGATTCTACTGATAAAAACAATTAAAGTGACATAACTCTGTTACTGTGGAAAATAAAAAGAAAACAGCAACCAGCGAGTAAATTCAAGCTCTCCCAAATGGTATTCCAACCTCGAGTTGTTCCTTCTTGAGTTCTGTCTCAAAATCGTACTAACAGACTTTTCTAGCTGCCAACCGTGAATGTCACTCCAAGCACACCGCACTGGGAAAAATTCATTGCTTTTATATTTGTCCATATACCCATAATCCCTTGCGTCTTCATGTGATCCCATAATTCATTGCGTCCCTGTCCCATAATGCATTGCATCTTTATTGCATAAAAATGCAATGCAAGTCTCCCCTCATTCTTTTACGTTATCTGGCTAAGGACGGATTACGGCAGAGTGGTAAGTGCTTTTTTTCTCCCTCATTTCAACTGCAGTAGCTTTACATGCTAAGCAAATATGGGCTCTTTTTTTTGGTGGGGACAAGGCAAGTCGCAACCAGTTGTGCTCTTCCAAGGTTCTGTCTCATCACGTCTGCCACAGTTACTTTCAATAGCTCATGTTCAAATGAAAAAATTACTGTTCTCAAATTATTTTCAACTTTACTCCGAGATGTTGTAGCCCAACATATCATGCCATTTTGGAATCAGGCCGTCTCCATAAGCAACATAAAAATATTCTGGGCTGGATCTGGACCTACAATCCTGAAATTTTGGATTCCCAAGTTTTCATTACTGCAATTGTTTTCAGCAATTTTTTTACATTATATTCGTTTAGCATTTTATAGTTCAATCACAAAAACTTCAAGTTCACCAGCTTCTGCGCTCATCTATAAAGAAGGAAGCAGACACAAAATTGAAACGCCCTGGGTATGACGATAAACTACATCTGTGTCCTGGGTATGGCGATAAACAACATCCAACAGCAAGGCCTCAGATAATGTTTTCAGAAAAATAATGTTGCCAGCTATACGTTTTTGAAACAATAATGTTGCCAGCTATAAGTTTTTGAAACAAGGTTGTCAGCTATAAATTTTTTGTAAGAAGTAATGTTGCCAGCTGTACATTTTTTGTAAAAGATAATGTTGCCAGCTATACATTTTTTGTAAAAGATAATGTTGCCAGCTGTACATTTTTTGTAAAAGATAATGTTGCCAGCTATACATTTTTTGTAAAAGATAATGTTGCCAGCTGTACATTTTTTGTAAAAGATAATATTGCCAGCTATACATTTTTTGTAAAAGATAATGTTGCCAGCTGTACATTTTTTGTAAAAGATAATGTTGCCAGCTATACATTTTTTGTAAAAGATAATGTTGCCAGCTGTACATTTTTTGTAAAAGATAATGTTGCCAGCTATACATTTTTTGTAAAAGATAATGTTGCCAGCTATACATTTTTTGTAAAAGATAATGTTGCCAGCTGTACATTTTTTGTAAAAGATAATGTTGCCAGCTATAGATTTTTTGTAAAAGATAATGTTGCCAGCTATACATTTTTTGTAAAAGATAATGTTGCCAGCTATACATTTTTTGTAAAAGATAATGTTGCCAGCTGTACATTTTTTGTAAAAGATAATGTTGCCAGCTATACATTTTTTGTAAAAGATAATGTTGCCAGCTGTACATTTTTTGTAAAAGATAATGTTGCCAGCTATACATTTTTTGTAAAAGATAATGTTGCCAGCTATACGTTTTTTTATTCCATACAAAATAGGCATTCAAAATTCATATAAACTGGATTTGGCATTAAATAACCCACAGTGGTTGATATGCCATAAAACCCAAACAAACAAACAAAATTGAAATATCTCCTGCTCCATCTTGCTTGATCGTTTTAGCCATAACCACCAAGAGGTTTCATCTGATGCCATAGATATTAAGCAGATGGCACTGCGTTTTTCGAAGCCTGCCACTCCTAATTTTGACAGCATCTTCAAAAATGTGACCACCCAGTTAAGTCTCTGCATCCTATTTCAATCAGTTTGCACTGAACTTGCCAGCCCCGACTTCTCCATTCCTTCATGATATGTAAATATTTCCCAAACTTCCTTAACACAATAATTTTAAATGGATCTTTTTAATCAAAATTATTCTTCATTATTAGAAATGTTTTTTTTAATGGGGACACCTGTTTGATTTGACTTCCCTGTTTTTTTTGTTTTTTTTCTTAAACTGTTGAAATTAATATCAACCAGCCTAGATAACTGTCTGGAGGCACATTTTTATTTTATAGGACTTCCCTAGCAATGACTACTCTGTATTGAATCTGCCCTCTCATTTGTGTTGGTGTACACCAAAAACTAGGAAAAGACCATTGCAAGCTCACAAGAAAATGAAATATAAAAACTAACACCACATTTCAGTGTTTCTTGCAGGGCTTCACTTGGTCAATCAGGGTGAGTAGGTAGGTAACATTTAAGACAAATTGGTAATGACACACTTCAGCTATAGGAGTGGTTCTCCTGACGGGATACAGATTTGATTCCTGTCTGGAGGCATAATTTTCTTTATTAGGATTTCACAACCAAAGACAGTCAATATTAATTTCACTGTTTCAGAAAATAAAAAACAAGGATGTCCACTCAAACATGTTTACCAACTAAAAGTATCAGTTTATTTTTCTAAAGGAAGGCAATAATGCCACTAAGATGCAGGGGACTACTGGGAATGAAAGAAAATGGAAAGACATTAGAAGGAACTGGAAACCCAATTCTAAACAGGAAACAAATGATAAACCTTTACTCCTGTTCAAAAGACCAAGAAAGCATGTAAACAGGATTATAGGCAAACCTATCTACTTTTATTGAAAAAAATAGGCAAACATGGATCTTCATCCTTGCAATAAGACAGTTTCAAAAAGACGTTTTTTTTTTCAATAATACTGCTTTTTTAACTAATTTAATGTTTATGGCTCTAAAAAGCAATGATTAGAATTGTAGTAAAACTTAAACATATGAAAGTGAATTTATACATTTTTTGTTCTTGGGAATTGGTAAGAAAAAGAATAGACACTATTTATCATATTATTTATTGGAATGGTTGGCAAATTGCCAATTGGTTCAAACTTTAATAAAATGGTAAATAATGATTTCCTTATAGTTGGTTCCGATATTTTATTAATTTAGCAAATGTTTATGAATTTATGAATAAAAATTGTTTTCATATTTATTTCTTTATAAATTGGTAAATGATAAATATTGCATTGTACTAGTTTTTAGAATGTTGTAAATATAAAATTACTCTTGTAAATAAACAATCTAATAAATAGTGTTTAATATTTTTGTTGTAAGTTCTCAAGAACAAAAAATGTATAAATTAACTTTCATCATAGGTTTAGGTTTCCTTACAATTCTAATCATTGCTTTTTTTAAAACAATAAACATTACTGAGGAGTGAAGGTAGTTAAAATAAAAGCAGTGTCATAGGAAAAAAAGTGTCCTTTGACACTGTCTTAATACAGGCACAAAGGTCCATGTTTGCCAAAATTAAATAAAGAGTAAATAAAATTTCAGTTATTAGATGTTAGAAACAGAGAGTTGAAGTAGACTTTATAAGGAACTGGACACCCAATCCTAAACAAGAAACAAGGGATAAACCTCTACTCCTGTTCAAAAGACCGGGGGAAGAGTGTAAACCAGACAATAGGTAAACCTATCTACTACTTTTTATGGTAATAAGAAATAATGTCAGATTAAAAAAATCTATTTAAAACTTATAGAGAAGAATAGGATTACAATGGATTTTATTTCAAGAAATGAGAATGTTTGAAAGTATATATTGATCCTGCATGGTATCAACAGTTCAGGCTGCTGGGTGGTGGTGTAATGTTATGGTAAATATTTTTTTGATATACATTAGGAACCTCGATACCAATAAAAGATTGTTTAAATGCTGCAGGCTACACAGGTATTGTGTATGACCATGTGACCCAAATTTCGAAAGAAGACTCCCAGAACTTTATCAAATCCAAGCTAAGAAGAACTCAAGCAGTTCTAAAGGCAAGAGTGGTTCCAACCCAGTACTATACATAATAAAATGGATGGTTTATATTGTTCTGTTACCACAGAACAATATACACATGGCCGAGTGGTTAGAATGTTTGCATTCTGGCCATGAAACCTGGGTTTGAATCTCACCATTGTCGATTTGTCAGTAAGGTGACTTCTTGATGTTATCAGACTGGAGGGGTCAATTCCAGCATGTGCCACCTTTGGAAAGTGCCTGAAAACCATACCACAGGTTGACTAAAGCCTTGTGAGTGAAATTGGGTAGACAGAACTCTTGGGCTCGTCGATAGCTGTGCTAGCATGAAGTCACAAGTCATTGTAGTCAAGAGCTTGAGCGTACTGGCCTTGTTCAAATTGTTGATCATGCTAGATAACACACTCTTTCCCAGAAACTGTAACTAAGGTCAGCAGTATAAACCACAGGTGGGTTCTGTGGGTGTTGAATAAACACAAATGTGCCTGAGCAAGCGTCTGCAACAGGGATTGGCTAACCGCCCTTGTAGACAGGTATCCTCAAATACGAGTGGCCAGCTATACATATACACACATACCACAAGAACACAGCACCATTACTGCTTTATTTCTTTTTTTTTTATACTGGATACATTTTACATTAGTTACCATTTTTTTACCACTTCCTGTTTAACTAGCAGAATAAAGCACTGGCTCAAGGCACAATTTTCCTACTGCCACTAGCTAAACTAAATGCTGTGGTAACCAAACTTTTCGCATGTACATGACGGATTGTGATTTATTTGTAACGGTAAAAGGAAATGGAATGAATGTGGAAGGAAAGGATTTCAACAAAGAGAGATTTTATTGTATTTTCTTATCACTAATAAAATGTTTAACAAAAAGAGAGAAAAAAATCCCCTTGGGAAAGATGGTTATTCCCAGCTTGGTCAAATCCCATGTTGGTGTTTCTACTGACTGCACGCTTGGTTGAATGGTGGAAAAAGAAAAATAATGTTCGCTGCTAACAGTTTCTTTTCTCATACTTCTTGATTGTGAAACTCTCACCTTCTTGTTCTTCAGTCAACTTTGATCTTCAAATGCAATGTCAATTGTTATCTTGCCTTCTTAATTCCTGTTTTTTTTTTTTCTATCTCTCTCCTTAATAATGTTTTTCTTTTTCTCATATTTTGTCAAGCTCAGTAACTACTTATTTCTTAGTGGCTTTATTACCTTGCTTGGGAGTGAATGATTAAAAACAAAATTTTATATATTAGGTAAAATAAATGTTTTTATTGGTTGTTGATTCGGTTGTCTACTAAAGTAATTCTCTTTAGTATATAAAAAATCTTGACTTATTCCTGACTCTTTTTCTTCCAATATATTGTTAGTCATAAGCCAAATGAAAATAATTACAATGAAACAATGTTGAGCAATCTTACTGTATGAGTAGAAACTGATAAAAAGAACCATTTTTGCTTTGAATCATTGCATATGATGAGAGATGGATACTCTTTGACAACAGTAAGTGGTTAGATGCAAATGCATCACCAAAGCAAAACCCCAAACCTCCACTGCATCCTAAAAAAGTTAATGGTTACTATATGGTGGTCTTTCAAAGGGGTTATTTATTATTCATTCTTGCCTCAATGGAAAACAATAACAGTAACTTCGTATTGTGGAGAAATTGAGTGTATGTATGAAAAATTGAAAAAGAAACGCCCTAGCCTTATGAACAGAGATGGTCCAATTTTGCTGCATGACAATGCACACTTCTCAATCAACTGTCCAAAAACTGCACAGCCTGAATTATGAGAATTTTGCCTAATCCTCTATATTCACCTGATATCTCTCCTGCTGATTATCACTTATTTGATATCACATTTTGAGCTTTTCATAAGCAATAAAACATTCTCCAATAAGGAAGAGGTAACCAAAGCATTTAAACTGTTTATCACATCAAAGGATGATAATGTTTCTAAATTTGAGATCAAGAATTTAGAGGTACACTGGAAAACAGTCATTCATCAACATGGTGTCTATGTCAGCTAAATAAATTAGTTATTTAACATTTCAGGAGCGTTTTATTTATTTCCTATAAAGTGCATCATTTCATGTGTGACAACCTAATATTTTGTTCCCTTCCACTATATACATATAATTTCATCAGTAAAAGCATTAAACTCAAGAAATCCTTGCAAATGACAAAACACATCAAACAGGATTGCTTTCATTTTGTCATTTAATTACCTAGGAATGTCTATTAGAGTTCTGAAAGCAGCTCCAACTGACTTTATTGGGTATCTGCAGGTACGATTTCAAAATTAACGACTGTCAAAAAGTTGAGCAGCATAAAAAGAATATATTTGGTTGTTACATATATTCATTTGTTTTGTTTTTTTCTACTAATGATCTCAAAGAATAATCGTTAGCAGCATCTTTTGCTTCTTAGTAACTCTGGTCAAACTGTTGTTTAATATTATTGAAATTTTATTTCAGACTAGCAGTAGAGCCCGGCGTCGCCCGGGGATGTAACAGTAAGAGATAGCTCAAGTATCGAACATCATAAAGACTGAAAAATAAAATTGACAAAGATTATTGTTTAAGGTTGACAGACATGCATGTCTTAATTAGTTTTTTGTTTTTTTTACGAATTGGTCAAACCCAAACTCAAACAAAAACATTGTTTTCAATCGTTATGAGTCTATCGATTGAATAGAATTTTATTATAAACAATTGTCTTGTAAATGGAATTTTTAAAGCATTCTGAATGTAAAAATAAAGAAAAAAGTGTGCAAGACAATAAGAAACAATACCTGCCAAAAAAAAAGTGAATTTTTGTTGAAATCGGTTGAAAAATGTAGGAAATCCGATCCCATATATAAACAAACATACACACAAACAACCTGGGTTTTATAATAAGTATAACTCGATATGAGTTGTCCCCCTTTCATTCACGTGATGCCTCTTAATCGTGTTTTCAAATTGATTTTGTGCAAAAACAATTGTGTTTTTCCAATTTTTGGTGCTGTCAGAACCACCGCAAGGTAATTTTACGTAGTCCTGTGAAGTTTTGTTGAAACCGGTTGAAAACTGTAGGAAATCCAATCCAATATATAAACATACAGACACACACACACACAACCTGGGTTTTATAATAAGTATGATTAGTTACCCTTTTGAGATAAAATATTAAGTGGACAAGAGTAAGCATATTCAACATCTTCTCTTGGCTTTTAATCAAGGTCACAAAGCTGCCTAAACTCCTCGAGATATTTGTGCTGTGTACGGAGATGATTTCATTACCAACAAAATGGCACAGAAATGCTTTTCCCATTTCAAGGAGGGAAAGTTTGAACTCACAGACTCTCCATGTTCTGGCCAACCTGTTCAGTTTGATGAGAACCTATTGCATGTACTGACTAAAGAACCATGCCATGCCATACCACTAGGGAATTGGCTCAGAAGATGGCAAGCTCTCATGTTACTGTTGCTTGTCATCTTTACTCAATGGGTTAACTGAGAGAAACAAACAGCAGCACACCTTCATTGCTGTCAGTTTACTCACTCAACACTAGGCTACTCATGGATACAAAGACAGAGCTAGGTTGGGAAAGTCTGCTACACTCACCATATTCTCCTGATTTAACCTCTTCAGACTACCACCTTTTTTGGGTCACTTTCTAACAACTTAAAAGGTGTTTCACTCAACAATGACATGGTGCTTAAAACATGGCTTGATAAATTTTTTTTAATCAAAACCAAGTAATTTCTATGATCAAGCTATTGCACAGTTAGTGGATCATTGACAGGTGGTTGTAAATAGTGAAGAGAAATACATTGATGAATGATTCACCAGAACTATTAATAAATAATAAGTATTAAAATAAATTATAGAAAACGAACAACTTTATGTAACAACTTAATAGTTTATCTCCAGTGTGTACACTTAAATTTGAACTCAGTGAAAATGACAACCAGCATACCTCACAAGAATAAAGCTTCTCTCCTGTGTGTCTATATATAGACTTCTAATGTTGAATTTAAGAAAATATACATTCATTTACATGGGAGTACAGTTTCTGTTTTGTGTGTCTTTTGTGTGCAAGATTAATTTGGCACTTTTTGAGCATTGTGTATATCTACAGACATCACAAGCTTGTCACCAGTATGTGTCCACATGTGTGATTTCAATGCAGAATTCATGGAAAATGCTGATTTACACACTAGTGTGTGTCTGCATGTGTTTTTTTAAAGTTGAACACACTGAAAATGCAGATCCACATACTCCACAAGAATATGGCTTCTCACCGGTGTGTGTTCGCATGTGTGTTTTCAGTGACGAGCTCTCAGAAAATGCAGAACCGCATATTTCACAAGAATATGGCTTCTCACCAGTATGTGTCCGCATGTGTGATTTCAATGCTGAATTCATGGAAAATGCTGATTTACACACCTTACAAGAATATGGTTTCTCACCTGTGTGAATTCGCATATGCATTTTTAAAGAGTAACTCACCGTAAATGTAGATCCACACACATTACAGGTATGTGGCTTTTCCCCAGTATGAGTTCTCATGTGCAATTTCAATCTTGAACTCTTGACAAAAGCATATCCACACACTTCACAAGAATATGGCTTCTCACTAGTGTGTGTTTGCATGTGTTTTTTTAAGCAAGAACTCTGAGAAAAAGCTGATCCACACACATTACAAGAGTACTGTTTTTCTTTTTTGTGTGTTTGCATCTGTCCTTTTTAAATTTTGAACTATGAAAATTCTGATTCACAAATTTTATAAGAATGTTTTCTTGGGTATATTCATTTGATATTAAATTTTCTTTGTAAAGATCCATATAACTTCGAAGTATTCATATAACCTCTTCAGCATTAATTTGTTCTCCACAACAATGACCAGTCTGTAAATAAAAGATATAAATTTCTAGTTAATGAAAAGTTTACTAAACTACTTAAAATAAAGTTGAATGACACATATACATTAAATAATAAACTTGAAAATTCTCATATTCATTTTATTTAGCATTTCACCCCAATGAAGGCAATAAAGCCACTAAGACACAAGGGGATGCTGAGTATGAAAGAATCTGAGTAAAACATTATTAAGGAGAGAGGACAATAAAAAAAATAGGATTCAAGGATACAGAAGATAATAACTGACATTGTATTTAAATTTTGGAAGATCAAATTGGACAACAAAAAGCTGGAAGAAATTTGCACAAGCAAGAAGTGCTTGAGATGAAACTTTTAGCATAGAAATTATAGTTACATCTAGCAATTTCAACTGTAAAATGATGAGGCCTAGCTGCCAATCTAATACTGTACTTAAATTCATAAAGTCAAGGTACAAAAGTTCATCAGAACAATTACCATGAAAATATTTACAGAAAAGGCAAAGGGAAACTATGTAACAAATGTGGGAAAGTGACTGAAGCCGAGATGCTGAACACTCAAATTAACACCAGCCTTGGAATGTATGTAGCTTTTAGGGGACTTTCTCTGAAGTTTTGATCATCTTGTGAGGATGTGATTGTTTCGAAATTTCTCCTTGCAGGTTGGTTATAACTTGTCATGTATATCAAGTTCAGCTGAGTTGACACTCTATTTATGATCAAAAATTTAAATGCAATGTCAATTCCCATTTCCTGTCTTCCTAAAGTTTGTTCTTTTATTGTCCTCTAATATCCCACTTTCTTTCACACTCAGTAGCCTCTTGTACCCTGAGAAAAGCAAGAGAACTAATCATATGTGAAGTCATTGTACCAGAGTACTGACCAACTACAAAATAGCATTAAGTACAAGTAATTCATGTCTCATTTTTGGAAAAGTTGGTGAACTGAAAAGACATGTAGTCAAAGAAAATAGAACTTAATGAAAGCAAAATGTATGTTTCTCATATCTGCCAAGTTTGTCATAGACTTAAAAATGTGTCCTGTTTAGAGAGTCACCTCCATTCAAAGCACAACTAAATTTTTCAATATTAACTTTGGCTTATGGCCGCATCACATTGAAACAGTAGTTCCTGTACAAAGTTGAGCCTGTTCAATACCAAGATAGGTGATTGCTTGGAAATACCAAGTGCTGTAAGCTTGGATGTGCAGGTGGTGTAATGGATAATGGCTCAGAATTGTTAATCAGAGAGCCCAGTTCCAGTTCCCATTGGGTTTGTTATATTCACTTACTGTTGTAGAGTAGTTTTCACAGTGGAGGCTTGTATTTCACTAAGTCGGTCCTAAAATAGGTTTGACGTACAAAATGTTAGGAACTTGAAAATAATAGTTAATGATGCAGCAATCTGAGCCCCGGCGACTGCTACTACAACTACTTATTATCTGTGGGAGATTCTATTAACAATAGAATAGGTATGTTCCGGTATAACACTTACACACAAATACCCTTGGGAAAAGTAAAAATCTACTGCTTCTCCCTCCTGCTATGGGTTAATTAGTAAGGAATAAGGAAAGATTCTATTTACTGAGCAACATAAATTATATATATAATGTCCATTTTCACAATACAGGAAAATACCAATATACTGCATTAGGAAAATAATAAACAAAATTTAAAATTCTCAAGGCTCTCTATACTAAAATCAACCAATCAACATTCAACAAAATTTATTATGAATATAGCAACATATTAAAATGAATATAATATTTAACGCCATTTTATATTTCCATCAATTTCTGGTCAATTTCCTTACATTGAAATGTTTGTTTTGCGAAAAATTCCATAGCTCCAATAGATAAATTTCAATTACAGAGTGCATTTACATGTATTTTTAAAAATTACCAGTACAACAGAATGCAAATATTATCGCAGTTACAATAAGTTTGTCTTTGTAATTTACTCGAAGATGATCTTGCAACAAAAACTATGGCCCTTTACTGATTAGATGACTGGAAAGGGTCAGTATAAAAATAAGTAGACACAATATATCTATACTGTTCAATGAAACATGTTTGAATGAAGATATTCTGCCTATACAGTAGCAAGCATAAAAATCAGAACAATGTTAAGAAAAGGTCTAAACGTGAAATAACTTTTTATCTTAAAGCTTCAAAGAACATTTTAGCAAGGAAAAATAAGGATATAAAGGTAAATTATATAATTCCAAAATATAAAGATCAATAAACTTATTTTGATAAAGTTATATGAATAATTATATAACATTCGAAAAAATAGATGGTCATCAACGTAAAGGTGAATGCTAAGTACAAAAAAAAAAAAATTGGAGTGCTGAAAGTTTTCCTCAAAAATAACGAAGTAAATAATTTGTTCACTTAAATCTAAATAACTTCACTTTTTGCCTTCCGTCAATATGTCGTTCAACACCTGTCAAGTGATGTGAAAGGTTATGACCAGCTTTGTTTTATTTTCAAATTACTTCTTTTTGGCGCAGTAGTTAACTTTGGTTCAAAATATTTTAAATAAACATTATAATTTCTGATTTTCTTAAAATAAGTTTTGAAAAAAATGATAATTGATTTTTAAAAGAATTTCAAAGTGAGATTTTCATTTTTTTTTTTTTTTTTTTAATAAAATGGAAATAAATGGATGCCATGATTGATTACCTGTCAATTTTGCTGACTCGAAAAAAAACAAGATTTTTAACGAAAATTTCGGACGTGCTCGGAACGATTAAAGAATGTAAAAAAAAAAATACAACAAAAATACTTTGATCTTTCCTCTTAATAATAATATGAACATTTAGGCGATAAAATTTTGTTTTCGTCAAGTTTGGCGTCTTTTTCATCATGCTATGCTCTTTTTTAGCGATTTCATGGAGGTACCTTTCATTTTGTCTTGAATCAAGACTCTTGAAAAACTTGATGATTTGAATATTTTATTTTTGAAAAGTATTTAAAAAATACTCCATTACTTTTTGAAGCTATAGTCTCGTTATTTTTATTTAGTACTGCTCACTGTTGCTCGACCGTTTCCACTAAGTGCAAGCACACAATGGCCGACTAACAATCAGTGTCAAATTTAAAAAAAAAACTAAAAAAAAATATTTGCAATCTTATTTTATGTAGCAAATGTGAAAGTTTTAAAAAAAATAAAATAAATTATTATTTTACTGTTGTCCAATATAAGAATAATTATTATTCAATGCATTTCGCAACAATTTCAGACAATTTTTCAACTTTATGTTTTGCTTTTCGTGCTGGTGGAATTATGAAGGAATAAGACCCACCGCCAACTTCTATGAATTATCGAGAAAACTGACGATATAATTACCTTTCATTTTCTTGATTTCTTTTTAAATATTGACCAAATTTTATCGGTCTTCAATCAATTGAAATTATTGTTCGAATAGTTCAGAATTAAACGTTGAAAAGAATGAGAGAAAAAAAAAAAAATGTAATGAAGAATTTGTCTTGTTTTGTTTCCCGTCAAAATGATGATCAACCGGTGTTGAAAATTTTTCCGTTCCCTGTGTAAAAATTAAAAACTATAATTTCGGTATTTGCAAAAATTCTCAATTTTTTTTTTAACGAAAAGCTTTATACAGAGTTGTTGTGAATTGCTTTTTCGCTGGAAACTTTTGCACGCAAGCAATACTTAGGATTAATCTTGGCTTAGACTCCAGGCAGTAATTCTCAAAGTAAAGTGGATTTCTAGTTTTCTAGATTTATCTAGCTAGTTTTAAGTGTTTGTTATTTAAAATAAGGCCATAGAATCATAAGTTGTTAATGGGTTGAAGTAAGCTAATGCTGGTGTTTGGATACAGAAGGCGCTTATCTCTCTTTGGTGAAGATAAGTCACGCGGGTCACATAATGACGAAAACGGCTGTCAAATTTAGTTTTGTTTACAGCAGCCGCTACATGAGGTTGCTTTCTTTTTTTTTAACCTAGGCCCCTTGGCTGAGGCTAAAAATCTACCCCCGCCCCCAGCAACTTTATGCCATTTCCCTTTGGGAATATATTTTTCCCAGAAACAGAATGAAACGCCAGCTTGCTGTCCTCAATTTGGAAAACCCAAACTCGTTTTTTCCCCGTTCGTGGAATATGTCCTCGCCTGGGACATAGATGATTCCGGCCCGTTTGAATCTGGTTTCGTAAACGTGGCTTACCCAGATACAGGAGTATCTCTGTATTATATGTAAGACCCCTCCTTTTTGTTTCCCCTTACTCTCTGCTTTTCTGTGTAGATATATGTGATATATTATTCTCCGCGTAGGAAATGTGTATATATAGTTTTGTGTATGCTTTAGTGATATAAAGTCTCTCTGAGAACAAAGCATGTTTGTCATTCATTTTCTTTTCAGCCTTTTGGAATTTAATTTAAGAACAATGCTTTACAAGTTCACATTCTAGCCTATTTTTCCAATCCTCACTCCAAACTTTTTTCTTACTTCCAAAACCGCCTCCCAGAGCCTTGATCCTTATCAGAGATAAGAATATATTTTCTGGCCAACGAGAGAGCTAGGAAATATAAAAAGAAATTCTAGCATCATTATTCTTTCCATGGTGCCATAAAGTCTGTTTACTCCAACCTTTTTCATTACTTTCAAAACCGGCTCCCAAAGCCTTGATTCTTATCAGAGATAAGAATGTGTTTTCTGACCAATGGAGAGGCCGGGAAAGTTGTATAAAGATTTTGGAGGGAAAAGTCGCCGATCCTTCTGAGCCTCCGAAATCTCCATAAATTTGGAGAATCTTTGCCTTTTGGGCAGTGAGTATTCGCCCCACTGTCTGTGAGGTCGGCGATAGAGAGCACAAGTCAACTTTGGAACCACTTTCAACCAAAGAAGAACTACCTGTCGGGAACGAATGCTGCCTGCTTTCACTTACAAGACTTTCTCGTCTACCTACGAACTCAGTCAACTGTAGAATCCCTATCTACCTACTCTGCAAGAACTGCGAGGAAAACTGAGTGATTCTAAACCATTAACAACCTTCTACTCGCTTAAAGAACTTTTAGGCACTCAGAGAAACATTTTGAGCAAGCCTTTTTTTCTTTTTATAAACATTTTCTCTTCCCGTAAAGGACTTTTTCTTCTCCCTTTCTTTCTCTCCTTGTCTTTGTCCCTTTGTAGAATGCTGCTTTCTTAAGTGTTGGGGTTACCAATGTTGTATGCGAATCTAACGACGGTGGATACCAATGTAAATGGTAACGGGTGTTTGGTTGAATAGATAAATGTGTCTGCGTGTTGAATAAGCATTTCGCATTCATACATGATATTTAAAAACATCAAGGAAAAACAATGAAGAACCAATTTGTTTCAACGAATAAACATATATATTTAAATCAACAATAAATACAAGGTAGTTGTATAATGTGTGAATAGGGAGAAAAAAGTAGTTTCCCTTTATCTGTTAGGCAATGTTTTTAAGCAAGTTTTTCTGGGTATAAAGTTCAGTGTTCTGTATTAAGATAGAATATATCTTAAGAAGATTGTTCAGTTGTGTTTGTAACTAACAGGGTTGATTCAACTTAGTTTGTTCACAGAGAACTGGTGGTGTATCAAATTAAGTTCTGTATCTGTGTGTATGTACGTGCGGAGTGAGTAGGATGAATAACACGAGTGAGTAGTCGAGATTTATTGTCTCTGCTCTGTACTCTACTGTGGTGCTGGAACTACTACTGGTTTTTGGAATGTATTCAATATTTATATTGCTATGGGTGGCTCCCAGCACGAACGCGGGATAAATTTTGAAGGTATACGAAAAATACTCGAGTGAATGAAAAATGAACCAATCGGTGATTTTATAACAAAACTTGTTTGTGAGCAAACTGTAGGAAAAAATTCAGTATGATGACATGCGATCGGTAAATTGTCTTACTATTTTTAGTATATATTAATCGACCAATCACAGCTGAAGAAATGTAGGCGTGGCACTACACCTTTACCCGTTTTTTGTATATGTAAATAAACACTTTCTTCTTTCTTTATTGATCCGCCTAATCTTGCTGTTTTTATTCGCGTTTTGTCGCAATTTTTTAACCTCAAGCCTTTGATGTGGGACAAATTTCTCAACAAGCCATTCCGTTCCGTCCGTGAACTCCGGTGTTATTATATCACGGATATAATAATGTCCATAATGAAGAAATACACATGGTAGAATAAATATTTCTACCATAGCTGTCTCCCGTTACGTTGGTCTCAATATACTCTAGTTGATACCAACTTCTTATGGCCTCAAAATAATTCCCTATAATTGGACAAATTTTAAAAATTTCTTGGGGGCTTGGAACGCCCAAATCCCCAGCTCTATGGGCTCATTGAGCTCGCCAGTATTTATTTATCACTTAGATTTTGGCAGTTGGGTCCTCGAATCTATTTTTGTTGGTTGCGAAGTGTACCCCATATCTATTCAAGCTTCAGGGCTCCGAAAATGTATGTTCACCACTGGGACAAGATGAGGGCTGGTCGTCATCTGTCCTATCATTAACTTTGCTAGTCACAATCACAGACCCATACATGCAATTATAATACATTAATTCTTACTTACTATTCTTACTACAGTCACCATAATACCACAATTTCTCAATGAAGTCCTAACTAGTCCCCATATATACAATTTTCCTGTAGGCGGAAAATAAAAATAACAATTTTAATGTTAGTGTATTTACATAAAAAAATAACAATAAAATAACAATTTTATTGTTAGAGCGTATTTACAATGAGTGAAGAAATATTTACTATTTATTTATTTCAAAGAATAAAACTATTTTAGGAACAGAAGCCAACCACCCCACCTTTGCACCAGTCCTAAATATGGCATAAATAATATTTCATGGGGCAAAATATTGCGAGACTGGTAAATAAATAAAACCCACGCTCACACAATCGCGCACTCATCCAAACAAGTGGGTGTGAAAAGGATTTTCTTTGGGCAGAGAGGGAGAACAGAGAACGTCAAATCGCTTAGCCTAAGTATTAAGAATGGCGCAAACAAAAAAACACAAAACTCTTATTCCGGTATGAAATTTGAAAGAAATGTACATTTCTTAAATTATATAAAAAAATAGTACACAATACTAAAATTTTCAAAATAATGCATAAAATTTTCCCTTTTGTGCCAAACACTTAGGCAAGATAGCTAGTTCTAATTACAATTCTGTTTTAATATCTTGTTGCGGGAGTCACTTCTTTGGTTGCAAGACGTGGACTTTTTATAGTAAATATTTATGGGCTTCTGTGAAATTTGTCCCACAAACAATATTGGTGGACACATGTGAGTCCAAACAAAAATAAATACCACAAAACATGAAATTAAAACAAAAAAAAATTAATGCATGTTATTAACAATAACTATTATATGTGTACACAATTTAAATCAAAGGAAAATACTTTAAAACTAGCTATAAGAATGTGTGTCAGTGTGTGTGTGTGAAAAACAAGCGCGTGTGATAAACACATGTGTGTGAGAGTTTTTAAATCGAACGTGAGAAACGAACGCGCCCCGGTGGTCGTTCTCATATCTACGAGCTTCTACATCTTGAAGTAAGAAGAAGAAAAAGAGAGAAAGAGAAGGAAATGTTTGCCGTTTTATAGACCCAAATAGCGCCGCCTTACGGACGTTTTTGGCGAAGCCAAGTGTGGTAACTTACAATCTTGTTTAGAATATTTTTTTAATTCCTCTTTAAATAACTGAATAGCATTGTTTTAATTCTCATTATTAATTGTTCATTTTCTGATAATCTGCTGAGCATAATCTGCAAGATATTCTATCAAATTCTGTATATTTGACGACTTTACTGTTTATCGCGTAATTTTCAAATTGGATTAGGAAGTTTTTGAAGGTAAAGGTTCCAGACTGATTTTACCACTAAATATCACGAAATTAAATTTGGAGCGAAAGAACACGTATCAAAATTATAAACGTCATAATCTTGTAGTGGATGGGTTAATTATGTCGTAATATTTGTTGAGAATAGGTTGCGTGGCAATTAACTATTTCCTCTAACATCAAAATAAAATACAAAATTCAACTGGATTGTTTTAAAACGTAACAATTAGATTTATTTAGGTTGATGTACAAGCATGCAATGAAAAGGTAGGACAGAGTCGTATCCCTTTGATTTGGAAATATTTGTACCAGAGTTCATATTAAGAACAAGACATATTTAATTAGAAACTAATAAAACATTTATATACAATTCAAAACAATATACAAGCAGAATATTTGGTATATGTTATGTTGGCAAATGTGTAAGATGTTTTAGGTTTCAGAATGTCTTTCTTGTAATCGTTCATTAATGTTGATATTAAAGTTGTTAATATTAAGTGTCTTTTAAACAGAAAGTTCTTAAGAAGTAATTTACCTTTCACTGTAATATTTTTAAGGTCGTTCGCACATAAATGTTTACTTAATAGATAGTGAATGCAATTCACTTTAGATAAGCAATATCTGAGAAATAATGTCAACAGAGTTGGTTGAGTTTGAATTGTGAGTGAGTCAGCGTTGAAGTACTTTTGCGCGGCAAAATCTGGTTTCGAACGACGTGGAGTAAGTTGGCAATTTCTCTGTGGTGCTGTCACTGACTGCTTTGGTCAGTCGGTTTTTTTTATCTTTAACGTCTGGTCAGCCATGACTAAGACGGGAGTCGGTGAAGGTTACACCTTGGCACTTGGTAACTACTGCTCAAAAAGTTCACATGTGTTCGGTTTATATAATGGTCAAGTGGCTCCTAGCATATGAGCGGGAAAACAGATTGGTCGCGTGCAGGCGGTTTGATTGGTCGGAACTGACCAATCAGCAAGCCAGATTGTAGGTGAATGACCAATGAATACTTGTTATATTGTATGAAAGTAGAATTTTACTTACCAGATAGGAAGTATTCTATCATTATTAGAATTTTATGTATAGCATGTGTTTCATCAACAAATTTTTATGGTGTGGGGCGCGTTTTGGTAGGTTCCTCTTGAGAGGATGTGGTATTATGGTGGTTGGAGGTTTGTTTGGGGATGGACGAGTTCTTATGGTGAATGGGTAAATTGTAATGTATGAATGGGTCGTGAATCTGATTAGCTAGGTATAGGATAGTTAGTTTGGACCCGCCTTTACCCCTCCCCTTCATCGGCCACGTGCCACAATTGTAAATTTTTTACAATAAATCCTCCAGATAGGAAGAGTGCATTGCCTAACATGAGATAAGGTTGGTTGTGTTGTGGAAGATTGCACAATCTACTTACTGAATCGAAGTAAGTGAACATTTTCTTGATAATAATTATTTTCTTTATGAGCCCAACATAATTGTATTTTAAAACAGTTACCTTGCCTAAGCGTTAGGCACACAAAAGAAAATGTTGTGCAAGCTTGTTTTGTAAATTTTGTATTCTATACTATTATTATTATTATTATTATTATTATTATTATTATTATTATTTGTGTCATTTAATAAATATAAATTTAATTCAAATTTCACACCGGAATAAGAGTCTTTTTTCGTTTTCGCCATACATAAAACTTAGGATAAAAGAATTTAATAATACAAGTCTTATTAATTAACCAATAGCTGGGAAGAGAAGAGGTCGATTCATAGCTTTTTCCCAAGGGTAAGTGCACGTAACTGAATATAACGAACCCAACTGGAATTGGAATTTGGCTCTCCGATTAACAATTCCGAGCCATTATCTATTACACCACTCACACAGCCAAGCTTACAGGTGGGATCTAATTTGCTGAAAATATATATATAGAATTTAATTCCTATAAATATACGAAAGTCTCATTTACCAAGACCTATTTCTCCAACATTTTGGTCGTACGCCAAACGCGCAAAAGACAGACTTCCTTCCCATTTCAATCAACCTGTCAGTTACAAATTGATAACCGTTTCGCTAAGGAGTGTGAAATGAGATAATAATCCCAACTAAAGATTTGGGAACCTTTGATCAATCCAAAATAGACAGTGAGTTGTGACAATCAAAGACTGTTGACGACAAGCTAACCAGACGACTTTCTCCTAAGCTAAGTGCGCAAACGCCACCCACTTGCTTGGCCCTTTGATCTGTACTATATTTCATTAATTTTTCCTGCAGTTCAGTTGAACAACATGTATTGAATTCAGAACCAAACTGGTTTTTCCTTCTAGACCGGTTGTCACCAAAGCAGTGGTGTAGTTAAGGATAGGGGGCGGACCGCCCCGGGTGCCAGCACAAAATTTTTCAGCCAGGCTAAGGTGCCAAAAATAGTCTGAAAAATGTGGTGGAGACACAGGGTTTCGCAGGCGGGTATATCCCCCCCCCCACTTTTGTTTCCCCCCCACCCCGCGCGTCAGAAATTTTCTAATAAATTGTCGGGAAATTTGTGAGTAGGAAAAATAGCAATGTTTTCAGCTTTCATGTGTTTCAGTTGCTACAATCTTGGTTACTAACAAGAGACATTGTTGTAACATTTTATTTTTATCGTATGATATGGTGTTTTAACTCTGCATCATTAATAACAACAAAGCGAAATACGAAGCCAAAAAAAGTGCAACAATTTCAGTCTTGCCTGTGTATCAATTCGCTAAGATACAATTTTCCATTGAGTGGGCGATATACTTTTGAATGTATCTACTAGTGTTGGGACGATTAATCGGAATCGGAATCGAGAATCGGAAAAATCGGAACTTTTGGGGGTATCGGAAAAATTTGTGCCTATTTTCCGACTCCAAAAACGATTCTGTTGGGGATGTGCAGAATTTATTAATTATGCTTGAAAGAATCAAAAGGAATTTGTGTAGGTTGCGTGACTTTCTGCATCCACAACAAATAAATAAACGAAATTTAAAATACGATTAAGAACAAGACATATTCAATTAGAAACTAATAAAACATTTATATACAATTCAAAACAATATACAAGCAGGATAATTGGTATATGTTATGTTGGCAAAATGTGCATGATGTTTTAGGTTTCAGAATGTCTCTCTTTGTAATCGTTCGTTCGTTCATTTGCAGTCCGTTTTAGATTTGTGTTGGTATTAGAATTGTCAATATTAAGTGTCTTTTTAGAGGGAGTTCTTAAGGAGTGATCTACCTTTGACTGTAATGTTTTTAAGGTCGTTCGCACATTGATGTTTACTTAGGAAGTGAATATAATTCACTTTAGATAAGCAATGTTTGAGAATCGATGTCCACAGAGTTGGTTGAGTTTTAAATTGTGAGTGAGTCAGCGTTGATGTACCTTTGCGCGGTAAAATCGTGATTTCGAGTGATGTGGAGTATGTTGGCAATTTCTCCGTGGGTGTTCGTCACTGACTGCTTGGGTCAGTCGGCGTCTTCCTTTATAAGTTCTGAGAGTCCGAAATCGGATCACTTAAGTTTGGGCGCAATTTCCTTTTGCATGTGAAACTTTCAGATTATAGTGTCGTTGACCAATGAGATTTGTTGGTTCGTCTAGTACGGTTTTAATTGGTTGAAGTTTTTCGTACGTAGGCGTAAGATATAGACTGTTCTGTTACTAGGGGTGATAGATAGGAAAAAGACGAGTCTACAATTCTTTTAAATTTTTAACTTAATTTTCCATTATTGGTACTAATGATAAATATTTATTGTTTTTAAATTATCGCTAAAACTAAAATCATAATAACATCAAAATACGATGTAAATTTATTTTACTTGTATAAAGAAAAACAAAAAAATAAATTTTGCATAAATTCTCTAGGTAACCTTTAAAAGAATGCAGTTGATTTACAATGTTCAGAAAAATGCTCAAAAATTAAATAAAACATTTTTGTCAAGAAAAATACTTTCAAACATCATTGGTAATTAAATGGTACCCAGAAAATGATGCAACGGAAAATTGGACACCGGAAAATTAGCAACAAAAAATTACGTCAACCATGAGCCAGTCGAGACTGTCGGATCTGGCTGTGCTGTCCATTGAAAACGAGCTTACAAGACAAATAGATTTTGACGATGTCATTGACCAGTTTGCCACAATGAAAACAAGAAAACATTCATTCTAAGACCATAGTATCGAATGTCATTCTTTTGTGTATTGTTGTGTTTTGTATTTAGTTGTTCTGAAAGTGAACAGTTGCATTTTAAAAATCTTTTGATTTGAACTGATTATTTTGGGGTATTGGATTTTGTCTTGGATCATACATGTAAACAGTAACGTACCGGTCAGTAGAGTAAAGTAGAGGTAGAGCATGTATGAAAATTTAGCTACAGCTAACCATTCAGCATAGGGTGAATCGGGGTCATTGGGGTGACATTTGAGCGGACCGCCCCGGGTGACATTTACTCTAGCTACGCCACTGCACCAAAGGCTATAGGAGCCAGTCCGTATAGTGTCTATATTTCTGAGATGAGGTATTATGTTCACTATTTACATTGTTCGGACTATCTTCCTCATCTTTGTTACCATATTTATCATGACGTTTCGGTCGTTGTACGCTGCGGCCTTCTTCAAGTGGTTGGAATGTCGAACTGAACCCTTTATTTCACTCGTTATGGTAATGAGTGTGAATTCAATACCTGGTTAAGATAGTGGAGAACTTGGAGAGGGGAATTAACAGGAGATAACTGAAACTGACATCCATTAGACATGACACGTGGAACTAGAACAGTCTACCCTAGCGAGCGAAATAAAGGGTTCAGTTCGACATTTCAACCAGAAGAAGACCGGAGCGTAGAACAGCCGAAACGTTGTGATAAATATGGCAACAAAGATGAGGACGATAGTCCGAACAATATTGTAAATAGTGTCCAGTCCGTATTGTTATTTTACCCATAGGTTGGGAAATGAATGCATACCTTTCCAAAAAAAAAAGTATTAGAACGTGTCTGAGTTAGCTCCTCCTTGGCTCCTTAAACCGGAAGAGAACAGATCATTTCGACCTTGACCTTTTCGGTTCTGCTCCCTACACGCTGTTAACCCGAGGTAGAGACTAGCAAGTTTTCAGTTTAGTTATATTACAAACCTAGTCGTAATATACTTCTAGGCATTTTTAGGCCTTGGTTTTCTTTTAGCTAAGCTCTCCTCATTTTTTTAGATAGACTTTACTGTGTTACCCTACCAATTCTCTTGCTAGTCTCCCTTACCACAAGACAGTGACTTCTCGCTAAATTTAGGGTTGGCGACTGAAAGGGTTGGTACAGAGGCCACAAGCCTCCGTGGCCAGAACGTCGACCACCGGGCTGTGTATTAAGTTACGCCCCCATTTCTTTTTGTCTGCCAACTTGACGATAATTGGAAACTTTGCTTTCTCTCTCTACTTCCCCTCTTACTTCTGGCTCCTTGCCAATGTTTGACACTCAGCATTCCGTCCCTACTGGCTGCCTGCACGTCGTCCATAACCTTTCCCGTACACTACGTTTGTAATTATTACGGGAGGTTACTAATATCGGACTCGACCGGCAGACACGCAACGCCTGCACTGGACTTCTGACATGCCCAAACGACATCGCAACGTCAGCTCCTCTTTCCTTCCCAACAAGTTGGCATCCCAACAACGACCAACATCAACCTCAAACTACAATGACCAGCAGCAATTATCTGCAACGACCAACATCAACTTCAACTGCAACGACCAACTGCAACGATCAACAGCGATCATCTGCATGACCAGCAGCGATCACCTGTAACAACCAACCTCGACCATCAATGCCTGCACCGGAACATCTGCATCTCTACCGTTCCGACCACCTTTATTTTCTAGAATAAATTAGCTTATATCTTATATATCCTCGTTCTGTCGTCTGTGTTGTTTCACCATGTCAGACTTAACGTCTTCGAAAATGCTAGCGGGCTTCTTGTCACCTCATCACCCTCTTGCGATACGGGGCTGCTCGAGGGGTCCGCTACAAACGTAAGTGAAGGTAATGAACTCGACTGGAATTCGAACTCAGTTCTCCGATTCCGCAAATAAAAATATTTTAATAATTACATTACCATCTTAATTACAATTACATCTGTGGAATCTTCCACAACAAACCAGCCTTACCTCTTTTTAAGAAATGCACTCTTCCTATCTGGTAAGTAAAATCCTACTTTCACATAAATATAACAAGTATTCATTGGTCAATCACCTCTAATCTTGCTTGCTGATTGGTCAGTTTCGACCAATCTATTTTCCTTCTCATATGCTGTGATCCTCTCACGTGGTACACGGCCATTATATAAACCGAACACGTGTGAACTTTTTGAGTAGTTTTTCTCATTCCTTGCTACCAAGTGCCAAGATGTAACCATCAGGAACTCCCGTCTTAGTCATTGCTGACCAGACGTTAAAGATAATTACCAACATTCACGAACTCTGAAATCACTCCTGAACTTTTACCAGTTTAAGAACTCGAAATTCCAAACTTTATTCTTTTAAATTACAAGTTCAATATTACTTCTTCTTAATATGAACTCCGGTACAACTATTACCAAATCAAAGGGACACGACTCTGTCCTACCTTTTCAGTTCACATGCTTGTACACAAACATTAATAAATCTAAATTGTTATGTTTTGAAATCATTCCGTTGAGTTTTTTTGTATCTTATTCTATGTATGAATATAGAGATTTAATGTTAGTGGAAATCGTTAATTATCACGCAGCCTATTCTCAACAAGTATTTACCAATTATAAATCATAATTAACACATCCACTACACATCTTAAAAGTAAAACAGTATTGCCAGTAGGTAAAATAAAAATAAAATGAATGCCAAAAATACCGCTAAATGAGTTCCTTCCAGTTATAATCGCTAATTTTTCTCTTTCAGTTTCAAAAATAAAATACCTTGAGTTGCTGTTTTAGTAGTTTTAGAAAAATAAATATGAATTCAAGTATTATTTCAGTGTCACTGTATTCATTTTTTTAATTTTAAACTTTTTGCAAAGTTAACTTATTTAAGTGTGTTTAATTTTTAAATCTTACTGAAAAATATTGCAGTTTTTTTAAGCAGTACAAATATTATTATTTCATAAAAAATCTTTTAAATTTTAATATTTTTGTACAAATACTTTTAAATACTTAAATAAATTTTAAGGTGGCTTAATTTAATTACCTAGCAAGCACTAAGACACCTTCTTAGTGTATTAAAGTTTTCAAAATAATATAAATAAAAATTATGACCAATTTATTTATTTACTTTAAAATAGAATGAAAACTAAGAAAAAATTTTATGACTTTTTTTTTTACTACGAAAAAAGGATTTTTTTAATTCCATCTTTAAACTAAAACATATTGATAAAAAAAAAACAAAGGATTATTTTATGATTAATTAATTAATTACGTTATTTTTATTTCATTTAGACTACAAAAAAAAATTAAGTTTATTTTTTTTATTATTTTAATTTTTAAAGACATTGTCAATGTTTTTAAAAATTTAAATGAAACAAAAAGTAGTCTTTGCAGTAGTAAAAAAGCATTCCAATAAAATAAAATATTTTAACTGATTATCTCCCTTGATATCCGCTCTTGAGGGGGGGAAATTTATGAATATTTAGAAAAGAATTCATCGCGATTTACAATCTTTTTAAACTCTTTATTTTTTTTTCCCCCCGGTCGTTATACTATTTCATTGGTCTTCTTAAGGAAAAAAAAATATAGGTGAAAAAAGAGAGAACGGGTAAGTTTAATTTTCGGATATTTCTTTTCTTTTTTTTATTATCTCAACGCAAATTTCACCTTCTCGACAAAAAAAAACATAAGAAGAGGTTGCGTAAAGAAAAACAGTAAAATAAATTATAAAATGGCATAGTTAAAATTGAATGAAGCGTAAATGAAGTAAGATTGTTGTGTTATGTAATTATATTCAAATATTTTATTATGAAATATTTTAAAATAAAACGGGAGAATACAGGCACCTTCCGAAGTGTTGTCCGATTTCTACCGGTTTGTTTGGCTCTCTACACACTAGTCAGTCTTTATACAATTTCTTTATTTTTTTAATTTTGTTGAAGAAAAAAAACTACACAATCAATGAGCGTACACTACAGAAATCCTGTATTGACAGAAAAAAGATTTTAATGAGCTATCCAAATATAAAAATAGGTACCTCCCCCCACTAAAAAAAATCGATATACCTAAGTTAAAATTAAAATACATTTTTTTTTTTTAATTTAAAAAAATTAAAAATCTGTTTTGAAGCTTGTATTTTAATTTTACCAGTTTTAATTCCAAGCTAATAAATAGATATTTAATTAAATCTTTCCACTTAGCAAAATACTTTGGTGTATTTCAAACCGAATTTTAAATTGATTGGAATGGCATTTTTCTGATCAGTAAAATCGTTCATACTGATGTAAACACGACGTAATTCTCTTTTTTAAAAAATCTTTCAAAAATAAAAAGCATTTCTAGAAAAATTAGCCGATTTCAAATTTAATTATGAATCGAAACAGATATTACTTTTTGCAGAAAATATTGCAGAAAAACATTTTTTAACACGGTTAGTGTTTTTTTAGGATGTGTTGACAGAACTATCAACAGCCTGATGTTCGGGAAATTTAAGTAAAGAGTTAGGTACCTCCACGAAAATGTAAACAAACAGAGATAGCATGATGAAAAAGACGCCGAACTTGACGAAAACAATTTTTTATCATCTAATGTTCATATTATTATTAAAGAGGAAAGATCAAAGTATTTTTGGGGAATTTTTTTACATTTTTTAATCGTTCCTAGCACGTCCGAAATTTTCGTTAAAAATCTTTTTCTTTTTTTTTTGTCAAAAAAAAAGGACAGATAATCAATCATTTTCAATCATTTGATAAAAAAGATGAAAATCTGACATGGATATTCTTTTAAAAATCAATTATCATTTTTTCAAAACTGATTTTAATAAAATCAGAAATTATAATGTTTATTTAAAATATTTTGAACCAAGCTTAACTTTGCTTCTGCACCAAAAAAATGTAATTTGAAAATAAAACAAAGCAGGTCATAACCTTTCGCGTCTTTGACAAGTGATGACAGATGTGATTCATGACGTTCAACTTACAGGAGGATAATTCTTTCTACGGATGGAAGGAAGTGAAATTATTTAGATTTAAATGAACAAATTATTTACCTCATTACTTTTAAGGAAAACTTTCAGCGCTCTAATTTTTCATTTTTTTTTTTTTTGTACTTAGTTTTCATCTTTACGTTTACGATTCTTTATGGAAAATATAAAGAAATTAAAAAATAAGACTGTTAAGAGTGAGATTAAATTTCATAAGAAAAAGGTATCTAATTAATTTATAGGTACCTTTCTTATGAAATTTTATCAGAAGTGTACATAAAATACTATAATTTTATATACATTTATTACATTTTACTGTGTTATTTGTATTTCCATTCATTTTATTAATTTTGATATTTCATTTATGGAAAAATGTCATAACTGAGATTAATATAAAAATAAGATCATATAAATTAAAGTTTAGCAGTAGTTAAATTTCATAAGATGATACTGATACTTATAGGTACCCTTCTCAGTTGAAATTGAAAAATCAAATTAACTTCTCCATACGTTAAAGGCCTTAACAGCGGAGAACAATGCTGAACTCAAATAATGCAACTAAATTGTATTCTAGTTGGTCTTCCATACTTTATAATTACTGCCCGATTATAAGCACAAAAATTACATTTTTTTAATTACCATGGCTCTTCTGATTGGTCCAAACGATACAATTTTCAAAGCGCTAGACAATGACGATCTCATCTGGACACTTTGAGAGGTTGATGTTGCTTTTAACTAATGTTATAATATTTTTAAAAACTTAATGTAAAAATCTATTATAATTAAAGAAATAACAAATAATTGTATTAAAAATTCAATTTTCATTGAAAAAAATTTTTGCTTTCAGAAAATATTGTCCATATTCATAAAGACAACTAAAAACAAATAAAAGCATTTGAAATTAAATAATATATTTGTTTTATTGAGTTTTGTATGTTACAATTCAGAGCTGATTTTCAGGTACGTGGGCTCCAATTAAAAAAAAAACAAAAAAAACATGATTTGCATTCTTCAAAGCCGTGTACTTTTAACTATTGTAATCACTAAGGTTGGTGCGCTCGAATTTCTAGAGTTTTTCATAAAATTAGTTATGGGGGTGTTAATAAATATATAAAAAAATATTTCTGCCATGACTTTAATAAAAAAAAAAACATATTTATAATAATTTCGATATTCTGTGAATAGTTTCTGAAAGTTTCATTAACATCTGACAATTATTTTTATTTTTGCAAGATTTTCAAATTAATGTGTGTAATACCAAAAAAACGTGCTAAAAATTATCTATGTTATTTACTAGCCCATGTTGGTACAAAGAGAAACAAGGCTTTTTTAATCAAAATTTAGAATGTTCTAAAAAGAAGCAAAAATTTTAAAAAATAATTAAAAAAAACTTTGGTCTTTTCTCTTCATAAAAACATAAGCATTTAGACGATAACATTTTGTTTTCATAAAGTTTGGCGTCTTTTTCATCAGACTATGCTCTTTTTTTTTAGCGATTTCGTGGACGTACCTAAAAGAGATAATTGTAATAAAATTACATGAATGCTGCGTAAACGCCTTTATATATATATATTTTACTATTCGTCGATCTTAAAAAATTAAAATATTTTAAGCTTTTTAATATTTCCATAATATATTTTATTCATAGAAAGCAGTTAAAAGCTTTTCTAATGTCTTAATTTTAGTACGTTTTTTATTTTATGATTCTGAGCTGATTTTCTGTAACTGGGAATCTGATTTAAATCCTGTTTTTTTTTTAACTAGTATAAACACTAAGCAATACAAAAATTAGTAAGGGCAATTTAATTTACCACCTTGACTCAAAATTTGCATTATGACATTTAAATCGAGCATGCTATAAAATAAGGATGTGGTGAGGTTGGATGGAAACACTTAACCTATTGTTCTCTTCAAACTGATGGTCAGTGTATTTCTTGAACTTGTCAATTTCTTTGACCTTGATATTATGGACACCAGACATAGCCCCATCAATGAGGATACATTTTCTTGTTTCTTTATCAAAGACACATCCTGGGTATGACAAACTACATCCAGCAACAAGACCTCTGATTAGAAAATTGGCAGTTTTGAGGAGTGGAGCCACCTCTTAACTGCTCTTGTTCACAAGTCCACCCTGACATGGTAGCAGTATCTGTTAAGGTCCCAGCTACAGGCAAATAGTGAACCCTGTAAACAAAAATCAACAGTATGTTTCTTATAATAAAATGACCAATACATTTTTATAACAAAATAACAATACATCACTGAAAAAAAAAATATAAGTACATTTTTATAATAAAATTACCAAAAACACAAAAAAAAGATTAAATTTTATTCCTATTTTTTGGCATCAAATTGCAACAGATTTATATCCTTTTTATTCCTTTTTCTTGAAATTGTATAAATTGAAAACACCATTCATGACAGATTTTTTTTGTCTGAATGTTTTTTCTTTAGACAATATTGTTTTTCATAAAAGCAATAAAGGCTTCTCTAATTCAATAAATGTCTTAGTTTTATTGTATTTTTATTTTTCACTGTTTGGTAAGAAAATTCAGTGATTTAAATTCTTCAAAGAATTCTGCTTTTAACTTATATGGTCACTAAAAATTATCACATAATTTTTCAAGCAAGGGGCTGAAACATGTAAAAAAAGAAAATATTTTTATCAAGATTTTCTTATAATAATAATTTCACAAATAATTTTATTCATTTGTGAAGAATTCCTGAAAATGTCATTAAAATCCGACAATTATTTGATCTACAAACTATATATCTAAAAAAAAAAAAAAACATATCTTTACTCTACATTTCTATAAATGTTTTTTTTCTACTTCCATTGATTCTGTAGAAAATAATGGTCGTGTTTTGAAAATATTTCATACAACTTCACCATCCATAAATATAAAAAAACAGCAACTCATCTGAGACCCAGCGTTGTTGAATACATTTATAAAAAAAAAGTATTACACATTATTCAATGTTGCTGTCACATGACTCAGTTAAGTTTTCAAAAAATAACAACACATTCTTCTTAAAATACAATTTTCTTTTCTTACTCAAACCCATTGATGATGGCTCATGGGAGTTGAAAGCTTGGACTAAACATGATTTATTGCCATTTTATCCACACAAAAAACACATTTCAAAAGGATATTCATATGGTAGAAAAAATCGTTACATTTAATAGACATAAAATGTCTATTGTTTTTGACAATACATACTTAAACGAACAATTGCTTCCCAAATATACCAAATTTAAAATATCTTATGTAATAAAACAAATTTTGACAATGAAGTCTTTAAGTGATTCTCAAAGTACTCTTCTTGAAATCACTGAGTTAAAATATCTTTTGGTATGCTTCTAAAGATTAAGGCTTATGGCCATATTGTGTTGAAACATTGGTTCCCATATGATCACCAAAGTTAAGAAACGTCGAGCCTTGTCAATACCTAGATAGGTGTCTGCTTGGGAATGCCAGGTGCTGTAAGCTTGAATGTGCAAGTGGTATAACAAATAATGGCCCAGAATTGTTAATTGGGGAACTGAGTTCCAATTCCACTTAGGTTTGTTATATTCACTTACAGTGAAATACCTTTGGGAAAAGTAGGAATCCACCTTCCCCCCAGCTATGGGTTAATTAGTAAAACTTGTATCACTAAATCATTATTATTTCTCAAAAATAAAAATTCTTAGAATCTAAAAATATTTTCCTTTTTCCAAAGCACTGATAAACCATGGAAAACAAATAAGCTTCTAATCGTAAAATTTGGGTATTGTTTTCATGTGTTGCCTCACACCACATTCTGACACTTCAACAGATTTTAAAAATCAATTGATAAATGAATCTGACGGTCAAAATACACTAAATGCTGCAATTTTAAACTAAATCAGGTTAATTTGCAGTGTGACACCCGTGCTCAGTTTGCATTACAAATTTCAAGAATATTTACATTCATGTGTAATTGTATATGCTCCATTCAAATCTGGTTTGATAAATTTGATAAAATACACTATTTTGGAGTTATCAACTGTGAAAGTTTGGATTCATTCGCATCTTTGGTGGCAGCCATTACTGTCGTTTGCATACATTCGCTGCAGAAAGCTAAACATAGAAGACTATGGAAAGCTAAGTGCAGAACTGATCTTTCTTGTCTAAATTTGTCTCAGTTATTGTGTACTAGAATTATTTATGTAGACACGCTCAGTTTGCACAAGGATACCTAAACTGATAGCTATTCTGCAGTGAATGTATGCAAACAATGCCAGTGATGGCTGCCCGCAATGCAAATGAATCTGAACTTTCACTGTCAATAACTCCAAAACAGTAGATATTATCAAGCCAGATTCAAATAGATCATGTATAATTACACATAAATGTAAGTATTCTGGAAATTTTTAATATGAACTGAGCGTAGGTGCTAAACTGCAAATTAACCTAAATCAATGGTTTTAGTATTAAGGCCTTTACCCTACCTCATTTTTTTTTTTTTTTTTTGGTTAAAAAAAAAAAATTACCTCGCCTCACTATTTT
Source organism: Acanthosepion lycidas (assembly GCA_963932145.1). Classification (NCBI taxonomy): domain Eukaryota; kingdom Metazoa; phylum Mollusca; class Cephalopoda; order Sepiida; family Sepiidae; genus Acanthosepion; species Acanthosepion lycidas. The sequence goes on from OZ010575.1 coordinate 90,457,592, forward strand.
AAACTAAATTATGAGTTTTAGTTTCTAAGAACTATTTCATCTCTCATTTTAAAACTAAATCAAAGGTTTTAATGCTTAAACATTTATCCTGTCTCACATTTCCATATTAAATCTGAACTGAAGGCCTATTTCAATAGTTCCTCATTCCACCTGGTTGCTATGTATTTTAGTTTCAGTTTGCATTTTTGGTAGTTTGCTGCTGTCGTCAATTTAAGAAATTCTTGTTTTTTAAACTTTAGCTTATTTAATTGAAATGAGTATAAGATTCACTTTATTTTTCTTCAAACTTGCTTTGTTGTTTTATGCTTATTGCAAAAGCAAACCTTTTTAGTGCAAAATTCACTAAAAATGAATGGAGAATCTTGGTTTGTCATTTTTTACTCTTTTTTTTTTTAATCATTTCACCCTTAGCAAGAGAATAAAGCCACTAAGATGCAAGAGATTACTAAGTGTGAGAGAATATGAGAAAAGGTAAATATTATTAAGGAGGGGAAACAATAAGAGAACAAGAATTAAGACTGATAACAATTGAAATTACATTTAAATTTTTGAAGATCAAAGTTGATGCAAAAGCAAGAAGCTGAAAGTGAGTTCTACAAGTGAGAAGTTTGAGAGAAGAAACTATTAGCATAGAACTTACAGTTACATCTAGCTGTTTCAACTGTAAAATGATGAGACCTTGCCACTAATCTAGTACTGTACTTAAATTCATAAAGTCTATATACCAAAGAGAAATGCTCATCAGGACAATTACCATGGAAATATTAATAGAAAAGACACATGGAAGCTATATTAGAGCAGTGGGAAAGTGATTGATGCCAGGTCAGGACCAATAACACTGCAGATTCTTCTTTGTACTTTATCTAAAACTTGTAAGTTTATTTACCATTTTTCACTTCAAATTAATTGAATATTTTTCTCTATTAAATTTTTATTCATAAAAGCAAATATACTAACAATCACCTTTATTTTTGCATAATCTGTATTTCTAACAAATGAAAGAAAAGTATATAGAATTTTTAACATGCTTTTTATACAGCAAAATTAAAGAAAACAACATTAAAAATTTCTTAATCCAACATTTTTTTATTACTTCAAATGTTATTTTAAACAGTTACTTTTTAAAAAGAATGGAGCATGTTTGAAATCATAAAAATATGATGTCAAATTTAAAAATATATATATTAATTCTTTATAAATTGCTTTATATACATTTTGGATATGAACCTAAGCAGATATGTGCCCTCATGAAAAATCTGAATGAGTGACTGTGATTTAAAGTCACAGTCAAAACATGCAAGATTGGACTTTGGTTCCTCTTGCAAAGGGAGACGCATGTTTGCATCCTGCTAGAGGTCACTCTTTCTTTATTAAGTTTACTCAATTGTACAAGTCAGTTGACAAAATAGACACTGTTTACTATAAATGGAGCACTTACTCAAATATAGGTAGCCACTAAAAATGTTTGACATATATATATATATATATATATATATATATATATATATATTAAAGCAAAACCAAATACACTGGTGAAACTAACAGACAACTTGCCAACAGACCTAACAATCTAGTCAAGAGAAAGTCTTGAACAAGGAAAGGAAAATGAAAAAGTCCTAAAAGTAAATGCCTACCTACTCAGTAAAGAAAAGTGCTCAAAGCCTAGATTACCTAAACAGAGCAAAAAAAAAAAAACAACACTATAAAATGTTAACTCCTATCAAAGGACAGCCTGATTTTCATGCTCACACAATCTTCAGACTAGGACATATAGAATTAATACAAATTTGAATATTGGAAGTTGATGAAACTGTTTGAATGGTATCAGTGGTTGTGTTAACATAAAGTCATGTGTCATCGAGACTGAGGGTTAAAGCATACTGGCCTTGTTCTGCTACTGATAAACTAAAGTCTACTTAACATAGTTGCAGTATAAACCACAGGTCAGCTCAGTGGGTGTAATACTAATGCTATTCATCCAAATGTTGTAAAGATCTCACACTATCTTATGAGTTTGATAAATCTTTCCTTCATGCAAGATATTCGAACAAAAAATATGGGCAAAAAGTCACCTCATAACAAAACTAAAATTACAAATAGAAAATCAGGTTTTGCACTTATTACTTGATAATTGGTACTTAGTCTCAATAAAGATTAAGAAAATGAATTAATGAAAACTTACGTAAATTCATTCGATGTCAAAAATAAATGATCAGTCAGGGGTGAAATTTCTGTGATAGCCAAATATGAAAACCAATTAAATGAAGGGGACACAGCAAATGTTAATATGGACAGTCAGCAATTATCAACTGCTTAATAAGCAAATGCTGTTATTAGCAATTTGTCAGCTGGTTAATTGTCAAACTCTGGCTTATTGACAAATAATGGTATTAGCAATTTAACAGCCACTTAACTCATTAACTGCCAAATTTTTTTGATGTGCATTTTTGGCCCAGACAGGTGTCTTAGGAGTTTATTTATTCCTTATGTTTAATTTCAATAGTTGCCATTGTCATTTCTATAGAAACCAGAACATCAAATATATATGTGTATAAAACATCAAAAAATAATATTGATTAGAAATAATAAAAAAAATACTTTTCCAAAATAGTCATTATTTTCCTACTTGTGAAATGTAAAATTACGACAGTGTCTTACGGTGAATAATAAAAACTTTAAAGGCTAAGTGTTGTAAAATATACCTCTGCAAATGCAATGTATGTAAGCAATTCAATGTACATACAAGGAATAACATGTAGCGAGTTTAATTTTAACAGATCCCCAAATGAGGCTCATGGCAGGTAAGGGGTTAATCAGCAAATGCTGGTATTAGCAATTTATCAGCAAATGCTGAATTTAGCTATTTATCAGCAAATTAATCAACATACACGGGAGTTAACAATTTGTCAGTCAGTTAATCAGGGCAGTATAGAAATGTCAGCTATTAGGTTGGTGCAAAAATAATGACATAATAATGTCGTTTTTTTTTACGTTAAAAAATACGTCAAAAAACGACATTATTACGTCATTATTTTTGCACCAGCCTAATATAAAACATAATAGCCTCCAGACTTAAATATCTCTGAAATGACTTGTTAAAAGTCTCTGAAAGAAAATGTTATTGATTGTATAAAGGCCCAGAAAATTACTCTAAATCACATGACCTGGACTGACAAAGAAAGAAAAAGAAATGTTAATACCTTTTAGGATTATTTCATCCCACATGAATATTTATAGAGTGAATGCAATTGTACAGATTTTATTATAATATAAAATGAACCAATATCATCATTTTTATCTAAAATAAAATTTTTTTTTCTTAACAGATGTGCCTGCCTAGTGGAAAATTAGTTGCCCCATGCATGGGTATTATTTGAAAATATGAATTTTTATGGATCAAGTTTTTAGAGCTGAGCTTAATTTAGAAAACAACAGCAAAAATCTACAGAGGAATCATTTCTCGCCAGAAGTCTCTGCACCCTTATTTTCTCTGTGTTCGAATCATAAAATCCCCATGCAAGCACACATTGAAAACCAACCACGTTCTTGTGAAGTGGTGGGACCTTTGTCATCAGACAACTTAACTTTAAAAAAACAAACAAAAGCACACACTGGAGAGAAACCACACATTTGTGAAACCTGTGGATCTGGTTTTACAGAGAAATCAAATTTGAAGAAACATATACGAAGACACACGGGAGAGAAACCTTTTGTTTGTGAAGTGTGCGAATCAGCATTTTCACAGAAGTCACATTTACAGCGTCACATGCAAACACACACAGGAGAAAAATCTTACTTCTGCGAAGAGTGTGAATCCGCATTTACTCGGAAGTCTCATTTAAAACATCACCTTCGCATACACACGGGAGAGAAACCATATATCTGTGAAATTTGTAAATCTGCTTTTTCCGACAGATCAAATTTGAAAAGACATATGCGAATACACACTGGAGAGAAACCCTATTCTTGTCAAGTATGCAATTCCGCATTTTCACAAAAGTCACATTTAGCATATCATATACAAACACACACCGGAGTGAAACCATATTCTTGTGGATTGTGTGGCTCGGCATTTTCACGAAATTCACATTTAAAAGATCACATGGCAACGCATGCTAGAAAGAAATAATGCTCATGTGTCAAATGTATATCTAAATAATTCAACTTTAACCCTCTCCAGACTGAATTTCTAAATTTGGCATTAAGTAGACTGGCCCACTTATATATATATATATATATATATATATATATATATATATATACATTTTTTTAAATTTTTTTTTCTAAAGTAACAGACTTTTCTATTTATTAATCTGACAGATTTTATCACTTTAAATGTTATTGTTAGTGGATACGTGTATTTGAATATTCAGGCTGGTAGACATAAATAAATATAATGTTTAATAAATAAAGGAGTATCTACTCAAATATGAGTACCCACTAAAAATATCATCTAAAGTTGTGTGTGTGTGTGTATATATATATATATATATATATATATATATATATATATATATATCATGGTAAACATCTCTGTTGTAATGTCCATTTAACCACTCTGATGATGGCTCATGTGAGCCAAAAGCTTGTATCAAGGAACAGAATAATAAAAAAAAATATCAAACTGTTGAACAGTTTTTGTCTTTATTTTCTTTCAAAACTAAAGCCACCATACAAATCTTAGGATGGCTCATGATCAAACATAATAGACATTTGTTGTCTGTTTTATTTAACAATATATGTTTGAATGAATATATATATATATATATATATATATATATATATATATATATATATATATATATTTAAGTAATGAAAATCTTGTTAATCCATATGGATAATCCCAAGGAGGATGAAATCCTGAGAGCTCAATGTTAATTCAGAGCAAATAATTTAATTTAAAGAAAAACAGACCACTTTAAGGCTCCATTGTAATAATTTATTTCACCAGAGACTTTAATTTTTCCCTGGATCTTCAGACATCACTTTCAAAAGGTGAAACGAAAAATGAAATTAAAATTTACACTTTTGATGGACAGTGTATATATATATATATATATATATATATATATATATATATATATAGTCATCCACATACAAGCTTGTTTTGCTGTATCACAGCTCATCAGTGTGGCTAGACATCTGATTGCTTCAAGCTGGGATTGAAACCTGACAGATTTGGCATCAGTTAGAGAACCTACCTCTAAGCTGTCATCACACGGCAGAGAAAGGGAAATTTTAACATACTATATACAGATATATACAAACACTAGCAGCCAAAGGGCTCAATTCATTAATGAAGAGAGGAGCGTTAATAGCAGCAGAGGCTACTGTTTTGAAATTACCCTTTTTCTATAGTGCTTGATTGAATAACAAGAGTGTAATTATATATATGTGTGTGTGTGTGTGTGTATATATAATCTTCAAATATTAAAAAACAAAGAATAAAATTCCAACATTCAAAACATTAATTTAAAACAGGGCTCAATACAAGAGTAGAGCAATAAATATATTATACACTATTACATTAGAACATGTAAGTTACTCATACAAAATTGTACATTTTGCTTCAATTTTTAATAAACAACATCTCAGGTAGATGTGACGTTTATCAAACATCAGAACAAAATGTACAATTTTGTAGTAGTAACTTACATATTTTAAAAGTGTATAATATATAAATTTTCAGGGAAAAGTTTTTGTAGACTAGCATTCCTCAGACCATCCTCAAGGTATAACATTTATTAGAATAAAAAAAATGTGGATTATTATTCATTTTAGAAAGTGGATCTTGGTCATAATATTTATACAATCAAACTGATCCCTGCCTTTTACCAAGTTATCTGAACTTGTTCTGTGTACAAAAACAGACTGCTTTGTTTTTTGTTTATTTTTTATAAAAAGTTTTCTTTTAAATAAAGAACAAATGGATATACACATTTTTAATTAAGGAACAAAAACTTGCCAAATAAAAGTATGCATCCATTTATTCGTCATTTAAGATAAATAATTATTATTCTCCAATATTTGTGCACATGATCCTGATGAAATATCTCTCACAAATAGTTTTACAAATTGAGAAAATTAAAAAAAAGGAAAGCAATAAATATATCAATGACATAGGCACAGTTTCAAACTTGACATTCGTTAATAACAACTAAGTTCTAATGGATGTCAGTTATCAGTTATCTCCTGTTAATTTCCCTCTGAAAGTTCTCCACTGCCTTAACCGGGTATTGAACTCAGTGGATAAAGGCGTTGGGTCTGTCACTGGATCTAACCAACGCCTTTATCCACTGTGCCATGTGTCCTCAAGGACACATGGCACAGTGGATAAAGCACATGGCACAGTTAGTATAAAGGTGTTGGTTAGATCCAGTGACAGACCCAAAGAGTGTGAGTTCAATACCCGGTTAAGGCAGTGGAGAACTTTCAGAGGGAAAATTAGCAGGATAACTGACATCCATTAAACATGGCATGTGGAACTAGAACAGTCTACCCCAGTGATCGAAATAAAGGGTTCAGTTCGAATTTCCAACCACCTGAAGAAGGCCGGAGTATACAATGGCCGAAACGTTGTGACAAATGTGGCGACAAAGATGAGGACAATAGTCCGACTAATGTAAATAATGTACATAATACATCATCTCAGAAATATAGACAGACTAAGTTCTAATAATTCGGTGAAAAGTCAAGGATTGATTTTTGACTGTATTATGGACAATATCCCCCTTCCAAATTGATAAAAAAATCTACTTTTTATTCTAACAAATGCCATGTTTCCAGAAAAGCCTAACAATGACTGTTAATCTATAAAAAACATTACTGAAAACTTTTTCCCCCGAGATTACTATTAGGTTGGTGCAAAAATAATGTCGTTTTCCCACATATGTTACTATGTGAGAAAACGACATTATTTTTGCACCAACCTAATATTTTCTTTTCTAGGAGTGGACCAGTCTATTTAAGTAGTGCCATAAATTTTACCAGTTTTAAAGTGACTCTAAATTCAATTCATGAGCTAGCTACACTATTTAACCCCAGCATACCATATATATTCTGGTAGGATTATGCTCAGGCTATTGGGAAGAAACATTTTGACTCCTGAATATTTGTTTGTGATTATTTCAGTGGATTTCAAATGCAATAGAATTGATGAAGAAGGCAAAATCTAATAACTTCCATAAAATCTTAATGTTCAGTGATTATAAATATAAAAAAAATATAATGAAAATACTTATTGTCCAAGAGATCTTGTAGTGGTGCTGTAAGAATTGTTGGCTAGGGTCACCGTGAATATAATCAAGAAGGAAAGCTGTGTTCTTGTAAAACAACACCCCACATGAATCATGTACAACATACACGAGAGAAAAATAATCAAGCTCAGTGAACATTAATAAAATATTGTATTTAACAATGGTATACAAAAATCAACAATAAGTATAAAGAAAGTTGCTTCCCTTTTTCCGTAATAAAAAGGGTAAGTTTAGCTAATTAATGTTGAGTACAATATTGAATGTTATTTAACTACAAAGTTCAATTGAAGTCTTAGCTAAATAAAGAATAATTCCACAGTGTGTTACCAGTGTAGAAAGATGTAATGTTCATGAGTGATATCAATAGGAATTAGTATGATTGCTTGATTGAGTAATAATTAAGAATTAAAATGTCACAAGAATATGCGCCGTGTCGTATTCTCCAAAAATTGAACTGCTACTGGCTGTTGGCTAACAGCGAGAGGGTTTATATATCTACTCATAGGCTCCAGTGAGCTTGGTGCTAAAAATATAGAAAGATACTAAAATATGCGATTGGTCAGGAAATGGACCAATCCGTGATTTTAGAGAAAAATTCAAATGACGTGCGATGGCAAAATTGTCATATAATAAGTATCATATATTTATGAACCAATGACATTAAAGAAAGTGGAGGTGTGGCACATGTAAGTGATCACCACAATCTCACATTCTATCACTTACAAGCCTGAAGAGCCCAAAAGAAAATCCCACTTGTGGCTAAGTTGCTAAAATATTATCTTTTAGTACAATCTTATATAAAATTGCATACAGGGAGTTTATAAAATCTGTGTGCAATTTTAAATACTTATTGTTTTGTAACCATACAGGATAGAATTAATCTGTCAAAAGGATAAGAAAAAAAAAAGAATTTTTAAAATTTATTGTTATATTGTTCTATAGGTGTTGCCTATTATCCAGCTCACACTCTTCTCCAGTATTTGAACAGAAATAAAGGTTTATCTCTTGTTTCCTGTTTAGATTAGGTTTCCAGTTCCTTCTAAAGTCTTCTCATTGGCTTTTACTCCCAGTAACCTATTGTGTCTTAATGGTATTATCACCTTGCTTGGGGTGAATTGATTAAAAAAAAATAAAATAAAAAAAAGTTGGCCAGCCTGACTGGCTTATCATTGACAGAACCTGTTTCTTGAATCTTTCTTTTTCATTCACTTGGATATGGAATTCCTGTACAGTGCTTCTTCATTGGAAGAAATTCTAAGACTTTGAAGAGCAGTAACAAATTCTGGCTCAGCTAACCAAAGTTTACTTTCTCTTCTAGTGAAGCCAAGGGTCAGTAATTATTTTGAAAAAAAAAAAAAATATCTGTCCATTTTAAAAGGATATGTTATAATAGGCAAAATCAATTCTTGATTTGACACCAGGTAAGACTTAACAAAATGCTTGACATTTCTTATTTGATCTGTCTCTAATATATATATATATATATATATATAATTATTTATTTAAAAATATGATTCCATTGTTACATAAGAGTTCTCATGTTTCAAAACAAAAGCCGAAAAATTCACTATAATTATTTGAATTAAATTGAATTAAAATACCAAGCTCTGTTCCATCTTCAAGTGAAATTTTTTGGGGAATTCCAAAAAAAATTTTTCTGTAGCAATGGAATCATATTTTTAAATAAATAATTATATTTATGCTCTACTTTTGTATCGAGCTCTATTTTTTAAAAATAATAACAAAAATACTTGGAACTTTGGATTATTTACCTAACGAGTTCTTTCCTATTTTCTATATATTTTCTCATACACACACACACACACACACACACACACACACACACACACACACACACATATATATATATATATATAGAGAGAGAGAGAGAGAGGATTAATATGAGTAAAAGTTTGTCACTTCGCTGATTGATGTTACCTTCCGCATCCCGACTCCAGTGTTTTATAAAGAAACTTGTCCGTCCACTCTTCAGGGGGTATCAGTAATTTACTGCTTATATTTTTGGGATTTTTAAAAAACTTTTTTAAAAACTTTTATGCATATTTAACACTGGTGTAAGTTTTCTTCTGTATGTTCTGTGTTCACTTGCATACATGTAGGATAAACAAGATCATTTTGTCCTTTTACTTCATTTTTTTTTTTTTTCATTTTATACTCACTCATTAAGCCTTGTTACTTTTTTCATTTTTTTTTCTTTTTTCTGAGAGTTGCTGATTTTGTCTGGGTTTGCTCCATCTTTAGAGATGTGAACAATTTTTATATTTATTTATGGGCTTTATTTTTGGGGGGGGTTGCTAGGGAAGTTGTACTTCATATTTTACATTTTTTTTTTTTTTTTTCATAAATAATTGATATTAATGCTTAAATAATTAATATTTTTATACACCATACTAATGATATTAATGCATAAATAGTAAATACTTCTATATACACATGCACACATATATACATTCATGCACATACACAACATTTATATATCTTTACTGTGCTAAGAGGTTAGATTTATAATTAAATTTAATTGTTAGAATTAAAGTGCATATATCTATGTTCATACACCTATGTATACGCACACATAAACATGCATACACTCAGTGCCAAAAGAGAGAAAATAGAAGCAAAAGAATAGTGAGAGAATATCAGAAGACAAGAAAGTTTAAGAAAAGAGGAAATAACATTGTACATATATACATACACATAAGCGTACACACACACACAAAGAAAAAAAATCAATCTAACGCCAAAAAAATACATAAATTATTTTTTTTAACTTAATATAAAAATAACAAAAATTGGCAGACAATTGTTGGTATCTCCTAACAAGTGAACAAAACGATTACAAAAAGGTTTGTCTGTGAAAGTCTAGAGCCAAGGGGCTAAATATAACATCAATCAGCTAAGTAATAAATTTTATATTTGTATTAATCCTATACACACATTATCTATATCTATAAAAGGCAGGATGTCTGTGTGTGTGTGTGTGTGTAATGAAGGCACGGCCGCAATTTTTTGACAGATTTGCACTAAAATTTACATGCACATGCTCCAAGTTAGCGGGAAGGCCAAGACTGACTTTGCATTCCCCAACTCCCATCAATAGTGGAAATAATCGATTTTTTCATGCTTCTACGGCAGTTTTCATGTAGTTTGTGGCCATTTTGTACTGGCCAGAGTGAGAGCTGGCTGCCACGAATAGGCAGGAAGATTCTATTGGCCAGTGTGAGAGCCAACAGCTGAGTGACATAAATGTCAACAAGCATGCTAGCATGCAAAAAAATTCGATAGCTGCATTCGTCACAAGTGAGAAAACTTTAAATCTGCATGGCACATTACTCCAATTGGCTCATTCGCTTGCTTAAACTCAATGTTGATTCTGATTCCGCAGAACTGGGTTGGGTGTGAAAAAGTATTTGTTGTTAACATTGATTTTTCATTCGGTTTTTCCAGTTACAAGTCCTTTTTTAAAGCTGATCGTTTTGTGTTCATTTTGTTTAGTTCTTTTTTCGTAACAGATTTAATGTTTAGTATAGAGCTTAGAAAAAATTTGCAGTGTGAGATAGGCAAGAAGTAAGGCATGTAGCAACATCAGCACGGCAAAGGGCATTCCTTTAAAGGCAAGGAAGGGCAAAAATATTTTAAGTCGAGTGATAGTGATTGCTGTATGAGTCGTGCGATTTTTGAATCAAGCACTGGCAACGCCGGGCCATGCTGCTAGGATATATATATATATATATATATATACATACATATATAAGAGAGAGATAGATAAATAGGTAGTTGTAACCTACAACCAGTGTAATGTAAATTCTTTTGCACACAAGACATCCCCACCAATCAAGATACGAACACTACTAGACAGAAAAATAAAATACTCACTAAACCCATAAATACGCACACATTTTCAACCAACTCCCACATGAACCAACTAGAATTATTATGCACAAGAATTATACGCACAAACGCTACCTGACAAGTGAAATATATGTGAGGTCTACTTACCCAATGAGAAACTAACAACACAAAAATAAAAACATTCCAGAATGTTCTTTTCTCCTCCATATTTCATATCTGATGAAGCTTAAATAAAAGACTCCCTGTAAGTTGGAAATAATAATCAGTTTTTTGAATAACAAGAAAAAAACAAGACATGAAGCTTATAAATGTTTTCTTACAAATTAATTATGTCTTGTATAGCTCCAAAACTCTTAGTATTTAAAATTGCTCACAGACTATAGAAACTCCCTGTGCATGTCTGTATATAATATATATATAAGTTCATGTATATATTGTATACCTAAGAAAATAATGAGTAATTTTTAATATTGCAACAATTTAACTGTGTCTGATATTTTAAACTGTACAATCATTGATATTATTTTCAGATATTGGAGGCCATCTACATGAAAACAAAGCAACCGACACTCCACAAAATTACATTTCAAACTAGTCGCAACACATTACAATGCATCTAGACATTGGTTCTCTTGTAATACTTTGGTCTATCGTGTGGTACGATGTCATAGAACCATATCTGTGTCTGCTATTTTGTGAGCATCATCATCACATAGCAATTTTCTAAGTCAAACTAACAAAATATCATCTTTGACAGTGGATATCTTTGTTTGATGTCTGTATGACCACTCTGAGGATGGCTCATGTGGCCCAGCCCAAAAGAAAAGGAAATGTTTGAACTTCCCCTATTTTTCTCTTGTGGGGGGGAGAACACTGGAAATATATAAAGGCTTTTGCTTATTCTGCTCAAAGCCCAGAAACTACTTATAGTACATTGTATTAGTAAGTGTTCAAAACCTAATTGCCACTCACAATCGTGAGTATAATGATAGACTACATCCGCATCCTGGGTAAGGCGATGAACTACATCTGACGGCAAGGCCTCTGATCAGTAGGTTTTGAGGAGTGTGGGACCATATCTTAATTACTGGTGTTCTCACGTCCACCCTGACCCTGGTTCGTGGCACCTGTTAGGGTCCCAGCTATGGGCAAATAGTTAAAACTATGAAAGTGTAAAAATAGGTTTTAATACCAGAAATTATTACCGGCAATAAATTTTTTGAAGAAGAAAATTGTTACCAGCAATACATTTTTGAAAAAAAATATTACCAGCAATAGATTTTTGGAAAAAAAAAATATTACCAGCAATAAAAATTTTGTCGGCATTAAATAACCCATTGAGGTGTTGATATGCTGTAAAACAAACAAAACCAATTACCACTTAGTTTTGATACTGCTTAACAAGGAAAAAAAAAATATATATATATATTTACAGAATATTTGTGGAATTTAAAGAATTTAAGTTTCAACTGACAAGAGGCCAGAAAGATATTTTTAGGGTGTTTCCAGTTGGTAATTATATGAGGTTCATATGTGAGAAAACGACATTATTTTTGCACCAACCTAATATTTCAAAATATTTAGTATTGTCCGTCTGAAATATAAATCCTGTTCTATATTAAAAACATTATAACCTAACAATATTTAATCTGAAATTGATTTCATCATTATTAAAGGTATTTGTGAAAGGTTAAAAAAAAAAAAAAAAAAGTAAGTAAACTCAGCAAACATTACCAACGATCATATAGTCATAATGTTACTCCTCTATGACCCATTAAAATAACTAGATTCCATTGTAAAGAAGTGCTTATGTCTGGTTGTTCTCTCTGGAATGGGTTAAAAGCATGTATGTATGTATGTATGTATGTAAATGCAAAGACCTCGTTTTGTGGATTTGCATTTTCAGGTAACAAACTGCTGAAATGTGTAGATGTATATTTTTGCCTGTGCTCATATCATGCTTATTTTCAAACACACACTGAAAAGAAAGTGTAATCTGTTAACATGAATATACATTTTAAGAAAATTATTCTTACTTAAAAACACCAGAGTATACATCAGAAAGATGCATTCTTGTCACATTTATGGAATTATTCTTGTCTACTTTAAAGCCACATGTGCGCACATGAGAGATAACATGTTATTGTGTGTATATCTGCATTTACCGTTTTAAAAATACCTGAGAGAAACTTGTTTTCCTCAAGAATTTGACTATATATATCACATTCTAATTGGAAAATGTTTGTGGTATGTACTCTTAAAAGCTAATAGAAGGGCAGGACATTTATTTATTTTATATACACGCACACACATACACGTATATGTGTGTGTGTGCAAAATTGCAGATATAACTAAAATATATCTGTAAAAGGATAAGATGAATAAAGACAAAAGGAAAAGTTACCTTAGCCGATGCGTTTCATCTCCTGATTGCTTTTATCATGGCAAATGTAAAGAATTTATTCAGCAACAAGTATTTATAAACAAAGTATTTACTTGTGTGCTTTTTATGATTGTTTGAATAAGGTGTATAGAGAAGTTGATTTTTTGTTGTTTTTTTTTGTTTTTTTAGGTCTGACAGCAATCATGTTCTTAGGACGTCTTACACTTTTTGATAAGATGAGGTTGCATGAATGAACTATTGATATTTTTTTTTTTTTTAATATATGCAAATCAATATTTAATTTATGCCAATTTTTTCAAATACTAATTAAGTTGTCCCAAAGCTTCTTTGCTTGCTACTTACAATCTTATCCAAAAATGCAAGAGGTCCAAGGTACCATGTAACATTAGTTTATTGCTTATTGAGAAGAATTCCATCCTCTCCAATTAGTAAAATCCCCCCCACCAACTTTCAGAACTGTATTATGACCTTTTGGCCCTCCCCTTTGAGCCAGTCTCTAACTCACCCACACATGTCGAGAATATTTTTTACTCGTGATATATTTTAGCGACATTTACATAGCTTGAAGTAAACTTATTGCAAATTCTTTAAATAAACTTGAATAGCTATCTTTCGTCTGTCAATAAAAATATTCTTTAAGTAATACCTCTATTGTAATATTTATTGTAAAACAAATTAGCACTTATTTCAACACAAACATATTAAAAAAGAAACAGATTTTTTTTATAAGTGGCATTATAACCAAGCTTGTGGGGTCCTAGGTTTCCGCCTATACTAGTCTACAGAATAATCCAGCATTGTCTCCTGCCTTCTAGTAGGTTTACAATAGTATTAATTTACATTTTTCTTAGAGGTAAATTTTAAAATAACTTAAAATTGAAATGTATAACGGTTAGAAATGTAGATTTTTTTTTGTGTCATGATTGCCAAGGTAACATCAGTTTTCTTTACAATGAATTTGTATTGCTTTTGAAAATAAACTAAATACTCAGTAGCATCCTTGAAATATTAAGCTTTCAAATGTGAATTCAGTCTTATTACTCAGCCTCTAAACATAAAATAAGACTTTTTTTTTTTTTTTTTTGTAAGGTTTGTTTCTGGACAATTTTTTAAGAATTACAAGTCGTTGGAATTAAAATGACTACATTTTTAAAACTTTGAGAATGTTTTGTGTGAGAAAGTTGATAATTTACAATCAGAATAAATGTCAGTTATTTAAAATTGATGCGTTGTTTTTCTAGTCTTTATGTATTCTTCCTATGATTTGTGCTTTTTCTTTTCTTTAATTGCCCCACATATGTATTTCTTTGTCATCAACATGTTTTAAATGTTCTATCAATAAAAAAAAAAAAAAAAAAAAAGGAAAAATGGTCTCTAGTAGCAATATTAGGAAATGCTATTTTTCAGCCAATTCAGGCTTCATCTTCTCTTCTCAGCCAATGCTAAAATCAATTTATAAAGATGGCCTACCTATCTTTCAGAAAAAACTCTGTAATTTATCAGTTTAGAGGTCAGTATAAGTATACATAGCAGTAACATGCAGAAGTTTGATGACACCTGGGGCCAACACCTTCATTGTATGCCCCTAAGACTCAAGTAGGGGTGGGGTTGCGGGCCCTAGTACTGAGAAATGTGAGAAAAGAACTTTTGGCACTGTAGAATGCTTCTACAACAAATTTAACCAAGACAATTTCAAAAACTAAATTATTATTTCACTTTTTGATTGGATGCCCTCCCAATATGAGTGCCTGGGGCCATCACACCCTCTGCAACTCCCATTCTGTATACTACAGCTACATAGGGCTAATCAGTAGAGAAGAGAATTTCCCAACATGTGCCAGCATGCATTAGGAAAAGGTGGACATGAAAATTTGCAGAAGTCTTCAAACATCTTATTAAGAACTGGAAATGTGTATCATAAGGATACATTCTCAGTACTGAGTAGATTACATCCTCAACAAGAAATAAGGAATAAATCTCTACCCCTGTTCAAAAGACCAGTTTCACACACCTCCCAGGTCATTTGAACAGGAGAAGATGTTTATTCCTTGTATCCAATTTCTTCTAAAGTCTACTTCAACTCTATACTTATAATCTTTCCACCTAAATATGGAAAATTTATTTACTAATTATTTTTATATAATAGTAGATAGGTTTGCCTGTTGTCTGGTTCACACTCCTCTCAGGTCTTTTGAAAAAGAGGGTTATCCTTTGTTTCCTGTTTAGGATTGGGTTTCTGGTTCCTTTGAAAGTTTTCTCGTCGTCTTTAACTGCCAGTAGCCTCTTGTTTCTTAGTGACATTATCACCTTCCTTCAGGTGAAATGATTTTCTAAAAATAACTATCACTCGAAAGTCCTTCAGACAATTCATACTAAACTTAGACACCCATCTTTATGTAACCAAAATAAATCACTTTTGGGTTTTAGTGTAATCTGTTTATAAGTAAACTTGTGCAAATAAAGACATTAAAATTTCCCTTACTCTCTGCTATGTGATGATGGCTTGGGAGTAGATTCTCTGACTGATGCCAAAATGGTCAAGTTTCAATCCTGGCTTGAAGCAATCAGATGTCTAGCCACACTGATGAGCTGTGATATAGCAAAACAGTCTGTTTGTGGATGACATATATGTGACTATTATGGCTATTATAGCAAGACTCTTTGGTAAAGCGAATCAAGTCCTCTTATTTACTGTGTTTAATATACTAAAATTCACCTTCACCCATGCCATACACCGATAGCTTAGGGGTAGAATCTCTGACTGACGCCAATTCAGCCAGGTTTCGATCCTAACTAGAGGCAAACGGGCGTCTAGCCACACTGAAGAACATGATACAGCGAAACTGTCTGTGGATGACAATATATATATATATATATATATATATATATATATATATTCAACGTATGAGGGTCAAGCAGATCAGTTCTTAGGAACCGACAATCAACACCAGCACATGAGATTTGATTATAGTGATAAAGGTTTCATACAGAACCATCCACACTTTTTGAAGGGCCGAATACAGAGACCTGGTGCACTACATGCCACAAGGTCCCCAAATGATCGTCCACAGGTTTTGAATTCAGAGTTGTCCTTCTCTTAGACCAGTTGCCATCCAAGGCTATAGAACCCAGTCTGTCCTGCTATTTAGTCATGGCTGGAGGGAGAAGAAAAGAATCATACGTTTCCCAAGGATATTAGAACATAAGTGAATGTAATGGAATTCAAACTTGACTCTCCAATTCCTTAATCTAAGCTGCTATCCATTACTCCACCGTGCCTCCACACACACACACACACACACATGTATATATTTTATTAATACTGTGTACTTCTTATCCACAAGTTTTTCTTTCTTCTTTTTTCTTTTTAGTCAGTGTTCATAACGTTTTAATTCCTCAAGTGAGCTCTGATAAGCGAGGTACTAAAACCTTTCAGCTGATTCTATAAATATCTTTTTATATTGCCATTTACGATCAATGTAGTTTCTACTTTATCAGTGATGATACCAAATCAAGATATTTAAAAAAAAAAAAAATTAAACAAATATAATGCACATCACATGATGGCATCACAGAGAACTCAACATATGACCATTTTAAGGCATTTGAAAATCTTTGGGTATGTGAATCCCTACAAAATTTGGGTGAATTGCAAATTGACAGGAAAAAAAAAAATTAATAGAACACATCTCTATCTACTATGTTTTTGAAAAGGCAATGAAAAATGGTTTATTTACAACATTGTAGAACAACAAGTTCCTGAGGAAAACAAAAGCCAGTCTAAATCTGAAGAAAGAGATGCTGGGTATCTGGGGGAATTAAAGGAACATTATATATTACAAGCTCCTTCGACAAAATAAGACATTGAATTCAGACAAGTACTATTCCAGACCGGTCTGATTACAGGCAGTAATCATTAGAAGCTGGAATTGGCTAATCTGAAAGGTATCATCTTCCATCAAAACAATACCAGGCTTTACATCTTTTTAAAGATCCAGCAGAAACTAGTACAGCTTATCTGATTGATTTGATTTTTTATGTCTTATCAACCTTTTTGCAAGTTTAAAACCAGAAAATATCTTTAGATTGTAAGAATTTTTTGTAGATTTAGTTACAAATCCTACTAATTAACCTATAGCTAGAGGGAGAAGAGGTGGATTCATACCCTTCCCAAGGGTATTTGCATGTAAATGAATATAACAAACCTAACTGAAATTGATATCCTGTGGCAGTCAATTTTAAAACTTTTCTCTCTATATAATTTTTTTTTTTTTTTCAATCGATTCACCCCAAGCAAGGCAATAATGCCACTCAGACACAAGGGACTACTGGGAGTTAAAGACAATGAGATTTTAGAAGCAACCAGAAACCTAATCCTAAATAGGAAAGGATGGATAAACCTCTTCTCCTGTTCAAAAGAATGCAATGGATAAAGTGTTGTCTAAATTACGCAAAAATGAAAATAACACTGACATTTCATTTTAACAGATATATTTACCAAAATTACAAAGATATCTTGAAATACTAAAGACTAAATTTATTCAATAAAATCACCATTGGCTTCAACCACAGCCTCTAGACAACTTCAGAATCTCCTGCAACTCTTCCGGACGGTCTCTCTCTTTCTCTCTCTCTCTCTCTGGTGGTACCTAGAGAAAATGATGGAAGGACAATATTTGGGAATGGACAGGCATGGACCTGCCGCATATCAAAGAACAGTAGGAGACACAGGATGAGAGATGAATTATAAAAATTTTTTCATTAGAAAATAATTTAAAATAATTAAATTATTTAAAAAAAGTGTAGATAAATAATACAATAGCCTCTTTTAAACTTATTTTTGGGAGAAGTCTACTTAAAAGAACACCAGATGGTTAATAAAAAATAAATTTGATTTGATACATTTGTTTGTTAAATATTCTACATAATGTATCCTTAAAGAAGGTTACAAACAGACAAAGGTGGTACTTGAGTGAAAGGAACAGCAACACAGGCATAGATGAAAGAAAGAGAGGTTTATTATAAAAGAGAATACACTACTGAAAGACAGGGAATAGGTTAGCAAGCTAGTAATTCCTGAAGCAAGGTTATTTACCTCACCCCCTCCGAGGTAGGACGTGGTACATGGGCATTATTTAATGCGGGGTAAAACCAAGCCCATAGGCTCGGGCAAAAATTCCCCGTAGACCCCAGCTGTCTACCATCCCAGACGAGACTCTGCCCTTTGGCATAGTCTCGTCTGGGTTCCACTCCACCTGACGGCAGAGAGTTCGACCAGCTTAGCTGGAGACAAAACTCCAACTAAATACTGAAGCAAGGATATTTGCCAACCAACCCATGTGGTCAGATGTGGCACAAGGCCAAATTTAACATGGGATATCTGAGCCTGTAGGCTTGGGCAAAAATTCCCCATAGATCCCATAAAAAATGAGGTCTGGTAGCTGTCTACCACCCCAGATGTGACTCTGACCTTTGGCATAGCCTTGTCTGGGTTTCACTCCGCCTGAAGGCAGAGAGTTCGACCAGCTTAGCTGGAGACAAAACTCCAACTAATTGCCGAAGCAAGTTCGGTATATCCTGTGCTCACTATATATATATATATCTGCCAATATAGTCAGTCCACAATAAGCGATAGGGAGAGTGAGACATTCCATTACAACACTAAATATAGAATTGGCACAAAAAGAACTGACAAAAATAATTTGGTCAAGATGAATTATTTGGGATTTTTTGGGGTTTTTTTTCCTTTCAAATTTGAAAAATATATACACTTTGTATTTATTGTTCAATCAAAAATGTGGCTTCCACCCATGTTTAAAAGTTGAGAACTGTTTGAGCCAGGTCAGAAGATAAGTTTAGAGAGTAACAAAAATTTCAAAGAAGTCAGAAAGTATGAAAATTTCGATCCGAAGGCATAAAAAAATGTTCTAGAAAGAAAATGTATTTTTTAGTTATCACCAGGAGATGAGCTAGGATGTTTCTCATAGAAGAAGCAAAGGGAAAAAAATCAGAAACAAAGTGTAGCATGTGAAACGAACAGTGTTCAAGAAAAAAAAGTCCTAGTGACACAAGTGAATTTTGTCAAAGCCCCCTTCTGTTTTTTTCGTCTTTCAATTAAGTATGTGCACCGTTTTTAAAGAATATGTAGCGACTACTATGCTTTTCCACGCCCACAATTTATTCGTCTGTGATTGGCTAGTAAATCAATACTGCTTTTCTATAAGACAATTTAGCAATCGCAGTCATCACTTTGAATTTTTTGGTCGTGAACTTGCTCACATGTTTCTTTGATACAAAATCAGTAATTGGTCAAATTTTAACCAATCAAACATTTTAATACTAAATCAATCTTTTCCTGCATTTTCGCTAGGAGCCTACCAGTAGAATCCAGCTATTTCGCCTGTCCACACAAATCTATGACTTTACTCACAACACTTCAAATGCACACACAGACACAGATTTTTCTAACACACTATACACATCTCTCTGTGTGACTCAACGAAGTTCATGAACCAGAACTCTATTAATTTCTCAAAACAACACATTTAACTGTATTCTATTCTAACAACAGACTATTCAACATAGAATCCTGAACATTCTTATTCAAGAGAAACTCTTTCGAACATTCAATCATAAATCAGAATACAGTTAAAGGGGAACAACTTTTTTCTCCTTAATCATTACACTTCATTGCATGATTGTTTTGTATGTTATATTTCAATATATATATATTTATTTGTTGATCCTCATATGGAGCTTCGTTGTTTTTTCTTGAATCGTTAAATGTACAATAGATATATGCGCTAAGAACATGCATCACAAATGTTTAACCTTTTTTATATAAAGGAATTTGTATTACTTTCTCAATATTTTTTTTTCAAATACTGGAAATTTGAATTGTATATCTTTTTAAGAGCCAATAATTATATATTTTATATAATTTTATATTTTGATCTGTTATGTTGCTTAGTTAATAATAAGGGACACAAAAATATTTTTTTCTGCAAGCGAGCCTATTTTGTAAAAATTGTATTTTGTTTTTTCTGTCTTTGGTTCCTTTTTTCAAATTTCACATCAGAATCTCCAGTCTTGTTTTTGTATGTGCCTTCCCGTATTCTATAATCAGGTTAAGAGAAGTGATGTCCTCTCTTCTCCCAGTCTCTCCCCAGAAAAATCCATTTAGAGAGTGACAGCAATATTTTCAATGATGTCCAAATAACTTCCACAGAAGTCAAGGGATAAGCAAAGTAAGGTAGCTTCTCTTTTTATTTTTATTTTTATTTTTTTTTAAGCAAGGAATGTAACAGGACAAAGTTCCAGTCTCTTTATTCCAAAAATGTAGACAAAACTAGTCTCATAAATAAAAGTTTCATATATAAAAAGAAAAAAATTTAACATTGAAAATTCAAGCAACTCTTAATTCAGATTTTAATAATAAAGAAAATTAAGGAATTTTTAATTTCAGATTTTTAATATTCAATATATACACTTATATGTACAATATCCAATAGATATTAATGTTAAATTGAGACAGTAAACTGTGTAAACACAATAATAATATCCAATACATATTTCATGCTGACTCACATCACTTGGTTGGAAACGAATGCATGACAACAACATGACATATACGGTTTATCTTAAACTAGCGGCATGGCATGGCCTGGCGTTGCCCATGCTTGATTCAAAAATCATACGACTCATACAGCAATTGCTATCACTCGACTTAAAATATTTTTGCCCTTCCTTGCCTTTAAAGACGTGCCCTTTGCCGTGCTGATGTTGCTACATGCCTTACTTCTTGCCTATCTCACACTGCAAATTTTTTCTAAGCTCTGTACTAAACATTAAATCTGTTACAAAAAAAGAACTAAACAAAATGAACACAAAACGATCAGCTTTAAAAAAGGACTCATAACTGGAAAAAAACGAACGAAAAAAGAATGTTAACAACAAATACTTTTTCACACCCAACCCAGTTCTGTGGAATCAGAATCAACGTTGAGTTTAAGCAAGCGAATGAGCCAATTGGAGTCTCAGTAAAGTGCCATGCAGATTTAAATTTTTCTCACTTGTGACGAATGCAGTTATCGATGTTTTTTTTTTTTTGCATGCTAGTTAACATTTGTGTCAGTCAGCTGTTGGCTCTCACTCTGGCCAGTACAAAATGGCCGCAAACTACATGAAAATTGCCATAGAAGCATGAAAAAATCGATTATTTCCACTATCGATTTGAGTTGGGAAATGCAAAGTCAGTCTTGGCCTTCCCGCTAACTTGGAGCATGTGCATGTAAATTTTGGTGCAAATCCGTCGAAAAATGCGGCCGTGCATTCGTTACACACATCCTGCCTTTTTTTACAAGTTCTCCAAACCTGGGTGGGTGATTCCAATTATATTGGGTGGACGATGAGCAACTGAAAAGAAAATTATAATTTTCAGTGGTCAAGTTTGCTTTCGTTTTTTTCTTTAATCCGACAGCAGTAACCGCTGCATAAGTCTGCGTTATTTGTAACCTCTTTTTGGTATTTTTTACTACATCACAAAGTCAGTTTCTAGTAACAAAGTTTTACCAAACAATTTTGGTATGCTTTTTAGGTGGGCAATGACGCAAAAAGGTTGTGAACCTCTGATATAATAGGCCAGTGGCCTTTTTATAGCTAATCTTACAAGACTGTGATTTTGTCCACTTTTGGGAATAAGAAGCTGAGATTTTGTTATGGATTCACATTCACTCAGGAGCGTACCTCTTTTTTTTTTCTTTTTTTTTTTTCGTTTTGAAAAAAGAAAAAGGTTGTTGGATTTTTTTTTTTTTTTAGAAATAGTATGATGAATATATAAATAGCATAAAAAACTGATTTTTTTTTTATTTATTAGATTTTATTTTATTTATAGTAAATGACCGAGAGCCTAAATCATGATATTGTATTATTTTTAATTTAGTAATTTATTTTGTTTCTACACAACTTCATTGTGTTCATGTTCATTCATTCATTCATTCATTCATTCATTATTTTTCTCTCTATGGATGGCTGCCTTTGCGGACAACAACTTCGTTTATAATAAAAGTTTGGGTTTTTTTTTATTACGAAATAATACGTCACAAAATTAATAAATAAATGCAATAAAGTTAATAATCTCTAAAATAAATGCATTTAATTATTTTTCATTTTCAAATGATATTCTTCTTCAATTGCAATTATTAAGTTCCGGCTATTCTAATTTGAAGGAAAAAAAAAAAAACGCAATCCTACCATAGCTTGGGAGTTGTCAACGAATGTGAATTGAGCCGAAAATTCACCAATGAGTCATTATGTTACTACATTAATCATTATTTGGAGGGAGTTGTTGTCAATATTTATTTAGTTGGAATGGCATACTGATTGAAACTCGAATTCACTTAATCGACTGCAAGACTCGTTTGTTTTGTTAAACGACACTATTTTGCAGCGAGGACGGAATAATCTTTAACACCGTCTATTTATTATCGACAGACAAAAAAAACATCGTTTCGTATTTTAGTGTGCTATTCACTCTCTCCATTATTATTGAATAGAACAAGAAACAGATATTTACAGTTAACTGAGAAATACTAACTAAAACAAAATAAAATTAAAATACTAAATAACCCATCTACCAGAATCGGAAAGGACTTGAAAACAAAACGAAGAAACAACACTACCGACTTCGATTTTTTTTGTGTCCGTTTGTTTTTTGCTGCCATTTCACACCTGTGAAGGTGAGTAAAAGAAAATATTCGTGTCTAAGGAATTTATTGTTAATGTTAGTTAACTAATTCATAGTTTGTTTTGGTTTTTTTTAAGTCTTCTGTCTGAATCGCTTTTAGTTTTACTAACAAAAAAAATGTTCGGATATTTTTCACAGATCAAATATGCCTACTTTGTGATTTTTTTTTTTTTTTTTTTTGTAATACAGTGTAACCCGGATATAAGAGAGTTGTCGCGACCGGAGAAGAAGTCTCTTATATCCGGGTTTGGTCTATTTTGTTTAGGTATGGCTCTAATTTGGGACCAGAGAAAATCTCTCTTATATCCGGTTTACACTGTATATGGGACATTATTATTATTCCAAAATCCAAATTAAAGGGTAATTTTCTTTTTAAGCCCCGCGCTAAAAATAGCTATTAAATGTCCCAAATCGTTATATTTCCGTGTAAATTTACATGCTGGACTTTAATAACAATTAAATTTTAATAAAATGTACTGTTTTGTTGGTGTTATCGGCAATAAAAGTTCGGACTCAGTCGCGTTCAGCCGTCGGCCATTACCGGCCTTGTTTAACTACTTTCACTGCGGAACATTTTGCGAGTGGGAGCTTATTTAATGGTCTTTTTTTACTGCTCTTAACTAATCTTACTCGTTTAAATTACTGCGCATCATTTAAGTTGTGTCGGAAAGCAATGACAAGTGTTGTTTTTATTATAGTAGAACTTTCTTTTTAAATTAAAAAAAAAAAAACAAATAATAAAATAAAACTTTTCTTTTAAATTAAAAATAATAAAAATATACTCCTTCCTAGCATTTTTGGTAAATTTTCATTTTAACACCCGGGCGTCATTTACTGCTGAACTAATTTCTTTCAGAAATTAGTATGCGTTTCCGTAAAGCGATTTTTTTTTTTTTTTTTTTTTTTTTTTTTTTTTTTTTTATACTTAATTGAAAATTAACTTTATTCTTTAAAAAAAAAAAAAAAAAAAAATACCTCACCCTAATTTGAAAGTTAACTTGCTTCTTTAAAAAAAAAAAAGAATAACCAAAAAAAACACTTAACCCTAATTTGAAAGTTACCTACAAGGAATTACTGTGAAGGGAGTAAATAGGCCCAAATTGTATACGTCCACCGACAGAATTCAGCACTTAATTACTTATCAATAAGCCGGTAAGGGATGACAAAAAGAGCGAGAAGAAGTTCAATGTTTTTCTGGTCGTTAACATCCAAAAAGGTAGGTTTCTTTAATATCTAATTCTTGATTTGAGTTCAACATATACATTTGCACGGAAATAAGACTATTTTGGAAAAATTTGAAGGGATAATAGCGCTCGGGTGTTGAAATGAAAATTTACCGCGTTTTTTTTATTTTGTAAATAATCATGCTCTTTACAAAGTTTGCGTGGTAATTATTATCTCATTTTCTAGCATTTTTTTTTATTTTGTAGATAATCATGCTCTTTACAAATTTACATGTAAATGTTTTGACGAGCTATGCACATTTTCCACCAGTTGAGATCTTTATGACTAAGATTTACTATACCATATACAGAGGTAAACCGTCTTCATCACCTTCCTATTAGATTGACGAGAATGCGGTTCCATTCAAACAACTTCTTCCCAAGCGCCACCGCTTTATGGAACCAATCACATGGAGATGCTTCCCCAACCACAATCTTTTAGTCCAGGGTCAACTGCTATCTCTCATACATATCCTCGTAATCTACAATTCTTACATCCATAAAACAGCCCCATTCAATAACCTATCAAAAATTATTTCTTTTCATGAATAAATAAATAAATGTACATGCGGGAATAGTAATGATTACTTCAGATCTTGTGAAATTTATCTCCCTTTGTGCTTGTACCATTTGGGTGCAATAATTCCCAGAGGAAATCCGTTTTCGGGGCCAGTTCCAAACACGTGTCTGCATCAACCAATGGGAGCCCATCCTAGTTTTTTGAACTCTGCGAAAAAAGGACTGTTTGATGCCCTCTTTTATCCTAACCACCTTGAAGAATGAACATCGGCTTGTCTTTCTGCTGAATTTATTACAGTGCCTGTTTGAATATCGATGAAAGGTTGATAAACCTGAAAAGATATTTCTCATCCCAGCTTAAAACAAGACCCAGGAAATATTGTGAAAGACATTTTCCAGAGAATTCTTTTAGTCATATTTCTGCAGATACCAGAATTTCTGCTTGTAACTTTACATTTGTTGAGCTAAACGTTGTATTAGGTTGGTCCAAAAATAATGTTGTTTTCTCACATATGTTACTATGTGAGAAAGCGACATTATTTTTGCACCAACCTAATAAGAACAGCATCCTTTTTCTTCTTTTCGAAGTCCTTTAATAATACCTAGTTTCTGCCAGGGAAATTAGATTATTTGACTGGAAGCCTCTTTTTCTACAAGAAAACTTTTTCCTCCACATTCTTTCAACTGTCAAGCTTCTTCACAAGGACTTTGTCATACATCGCGTTTTTGCTACATGGCTTTTAGAACAACATCTTTGCTTCCCATAAGCACAAACTCTGCTAGAGATAATTTTCCTCTCATTATTTTGCAAGAACTATTTTTTTTGTTCATGAATTTTGGGCAGGTTTCAATCCTACTTCTTTCTCCTTTTGTACATTACTTGGTGCCAAGAATTATTCTTGTGGCCACATACAGGAAATGGTTTGCAAGCTTGCTTTTTATTTTTGTATTAATTATTGTATCTTTTAATACTGTTAATTTCTTTAATACTCCACTTCGGAGACTCCTTTTAATAAATTCTTTGCAAATCTCAAAGAAGACCTTTAGTGTGTTAAACCCTTTGTCTTTCCTTATTTTGCCACACAGAATTTTTGGTTCAATGGTCAAATTTAAAAGGAAGAAGATAAATTCTGACAAACCTTCTACCATGAGGGGCTCTTGGACCTTGTATTAGGTGAACAGTAGTACCTTAAAGAAAGTGTAAGAATTAGCACACTAAAATTAGTTCATATTTTAACAATGAGGGAGCAATTTTTTTTTTTTTTTTTTGTGTGTGTGTTTTTCTTAAGTTTAATTATTATTTACACTATTTATATTCAGACTATTGTTCTCATTTTTGTTGTTCTCTTATAAAATTTCGGCCAGGTGTATATTGATCTGGGTAACCTACAGGGAATTCTGAACTGGACCTTTTATTTAATCCGAGGGAGTAGACAGTTCTCATTCCGCAAGATGTGTCTATGGATATCACGTCTAGTTCTTATTTTTTATTAAAGGGGATAACAGCCAAAATGTGATAACCACAAGAAAGATGAGGACTATAGTCAAAATATAAATAGTGTAAATAAAGATAACTCCTTATCCCTGTAATTTAGACAGTTTAATCATATTAAGCTTTTTTTTTCTACCAGCAATACATTTTTTGAAAGAAAAAAAATTACCAAAGCTCACAAGAAAATAAAATTTTGGCATTTAATGATGCATAAGGAGTTGATATGCCATTACACAAACAAACAAACCAAACCAAAACAGTAGTTACCTGTGCAGAAAGTGGGATCCGCTAGCTGAGTTAAAATTTTAACCAATTTTGCTGCATTTACTTTTGTACAAATGCTCTTGGGAAAGATGTGTATTCCTCTCTTCACTACTCTGCTATAGGTTACATAGCAGGGCAGACTAGGCTCTAGCTTTGATTGGCAACTGGTCTAGGAGAAGAACAGCTGTGAAAACTAGTTACATTCTGCCTTGCCAATCAAGTTACAATGAATGGATGTTCCCTCAGGAAAAGCCCCATGTTTTGAGTGACTGTTAAGCCATAAACTTAACCCAGACCTCAAGTGAAACTTGTACATGCAATCCATCAATAAAGATGCAGGAAAAAATAGTGGGTTTCCTGTACTGCTCCAGTAAGTAACTGACTCCACCTGCTATCCTCTACCTTTACAAGAGCCAGATCAGACCTAAAATGGAGTACTGCTGTCATATTTGGGCAAGAGCTGCCCAGTCCTCACTTTCCAATCTCAATAGCATCTCTGCATCTGTGTGGGTGACAAATTACTTTCCATCCTGCAAGCCCTTTCTCACTGCTCTATTGCTAATTCCAGTTCTGACTTTCATGGCTAGGATCCACCATGCTATATGTATTGTAGTGAACCACACTCATTCTCTACACATTTCTTTGGTGAGAAGTTCCACTCAAGCATCTTCTTCCTGCAAACCACTGCTCTGGAACCTACTCCTAAAAGGATGCTTTGCAAATCACTACAGTCTTAACCAGTTCAAGGGCTAACCATTACTTTCCCTACATAAGCTGTGCCTCTTACTCTGTAATTCTCTACCTGGAGTGGCTCCGGGGCATTATACAGGGTGAACCTCGCTGTAAGTAATAAAAAAAGAAAAACTGGCAGGTTTTCTGTGAAATATTCTTGAGACATTTTAGTTTTTTGGAAAACATACCTGAAATATTAGGATTAATTTCTTTTTTGCAATTTTTCATTTTTTTTTTTTTTTTTTTTTTTTTAAAAACAGAAGTTACAGAGAAAGAAAGGTTAATTAATATATAATAATGAAAAATGTGACTATTTCTCTATATTTCATTGTTACTTTGTCCTTAACTTTTTTTTCACACATGAACAAATCTCTCAAAATTCATACCCAGGTTCAAACATCTGACCAGAAGGTCAGCAGACAAAAGCTCATGAACCGAGTAGATGTAGCCAAGGATATAGAGGTGGCTGAAGTGAAAGAACATGATACATATGTTTGAATGACACAGTAAAATTAACTTGTAAATACAGTACTTCCTTACTTAACCAGACACCTTGGGACTGTGGTTGAAAAAATATGTTCAGATAATTCAAAATTATGGATAATTGAATACCTAAATTATCAGAAAAGAATGAAGCCATTTTCTGAAAGAAATTTAACATTTATATCATCAAATAATATTTTCAAACATTTTGTTCAGGCTTTTGTCCAGTTTATTTTTTTATGAACAGCTGCAAAGATTTTTGTCTGTTTCTGGCTGGCTTGACATTTTTCTGTCACTTGCTCCCAAAACTGAATTTAAAGTAGATGTACTTGTAACTGTGGCTTCTGGTTGAAAGTGCAACCAAGTTAGACTTTTTTCATGCATAATCATTGCTTCCTTTTTTTTTTTAAATCAGACATTGGGGTTGTTGAACTTTGACGTACCCAATATCATTATCATCTTCCTCCTCCTCTTCAACCCTTTATGGCATGGTTATAAGTTCAACAACACCCTAGTCACTGTGGTAATTCAAAGATATGTTCTTTGTATGAAAATAAGGAAATTAACAAGAATTACTGGGGTGGTTATCAGCATTTTTATCAATCGTTGAGTATGGTTTTCTAAATTCTCAAAATGTTTGTCTGAAACATCAGAATCGCTTTAGTTCAGATAATTGAAAATGTTCAGATGATTTCAGTTTTTCTCTAGAAAATCAAAATCCCCAAAATCAAGGGTTTTTTTCTCCTAATTAATGTTCACTAGATACAAGGCTAAAGAGCAACTCAAGGTAGAGGGTTACTGTGTAGAGTTGTATTAGTGTAAGAAAGAGCAAGACGTGAATTCCTTGAAGCTATGCCAGTTAGATAACAGCTAACTCTAGACTTGAAGAGGTCAAGATTTATTTGGTGAGTAACATTTCAGAGTTCAGTTGGAGACATTGACAGTATAGTGTGGAAATAGATGTTAGAAAAAAGAGAAACCCAATCCTAAATAAGAAAACAGGGATAAACCTCTACTCCTGTTCAAAAGACTTGGTGTGAACTGGATGATAGGTATGGATAATCAAAAAAATATTCTACTTAGTGCGCAGATATTTGTTTCTCAATATCAAACCTTTGATCTTAGACATGTCAATTGATACATAAATAATCCTTTGTTTTGTTTTTTTTTATAGGTACTATGCTAGTTGACATATAATGTTTGAAGATCTGAGGTGTAAAGTTGTCACTATCAGATGATTGATATCTTTGTCATTTTTGTCACTATGTTCCAGACATGCGATCCTTATCAGAGCTGTTTTGATTTGAAGGTACACTGCAAATCAGTGTGATTTCTCATTTTCAATATGGCTGCTCATTTCTGGGCATGCACATCTACTTAGTCCCATTTGTGTTCCTTCAACACCAAATGAGCCAACATGTAGTTTTATATTTTAACTATGCTTAGTGAACCTTACAGTTCAAGTATGCGGCCTGCCAGGGTTCAATGGGATTTTGTTCTTCTAGACTGGTTGCTAACCATGGCTAGAGAGTCCACTCTGCCTTGCAATTTAACTCCTAACTGGCTGGGGGAGAAGAGATGGATTCATACCTTTCCAAAGGTGTGCACAAATGTAATGAACTTGAGTGGAATTCAAACTTGGCTTGGTAATTTCTTATTCCAAGCCGATAACCATTATACCGCCTGCATATCCACTGTACGTCATATTCAGTCGTTTTTTTCTCACTTTCCACCGCCTCACTAGTTAACTAAGAATGATTTGTCTGGCGAAGTACATTTTTACAATTACTAAATATTGGCTGTACCTGAGGGAAGCTATAGAACCCACCGACTAGAACATAATTATCAGAACAAAGACGAAGCTGTCAATTCATGTTGAAGTTAATTATTAGTATATCAATGTTTAATTTCTACAATCTTATTAATTAGTGTAATCATCTTGTAAGAATATTTTCTTTCTCCTTACAGGATCTGATGGGAACATATGAATTAATGTAGAATAGCCAACATTAGACCAGAATATTGCAAGTATGGATCTTCAGCTCCATGAAGACAAGATTCTAAGAATCAAAACAGAACCTTCTGAAGGGAAAGAATATTCTTGTGAGGTTTGTGGATCTACATTTACTAATAGTTCAACTTTAAAAATACATGTGCAAACACATACTGGAGAGAAACCGTATTCCTGTGAAATATGTGGAAGTTCATTTTCACAGAGTTCAAATTTGAAACGACACATTCAAACACACAATCAAATAAAACCATATTCTTGTGATGTGTGTGGTGCTGTATTTTCTCAGAGTTCAAATCTGAAAAGGCACATGCAAAGACACACTGGGGAGAAACCATTTTCTTGTGATATTTGCTCATCAGTATTTTCAAGACGTTCAGTATTGAAATTGCATCTGCAAATCCATACAGGAGAGAAACCATTTTCCTGTGAAGTTTGTGGGTCTGCATTTTCAAGAAGTTCCTATCTGAAAATACATATGCAAATACACACAAATGAAAAGCCATATACTTGTGAAGTTTGTCTCTGTACATTTTCAACAAGTTCTGATTTAAAAAGACATATGCATACACACACTGGGGAAAAACCATATTCTTGTAATGTTTGTGCTTATGCATTTTCACAAACTTCACATCTGAAAAGACACATGCGAACACACACAGGAGAGAAACCATTTTCTTGTGAGGTTTGTAATGCTACTTTTTCACAGTCTTCAAATTTAAAATTACACATGCGAACACACACTGGAGAGAAGCCATATGCTTGTAATATTTGTGAGTCTTCTTTTTCAGCAAAATCTGATTTGAATACACACATCCAAACACACAGTGGGGAGAAACCATATTCTTGTGAAGTGTGTGGATCTGCTTTTTCAGTGAAGTCATACTTAAAACGACATCTGAAAACACACACAAGTAGCATTTACTCATAAAAAGGGTCCACAACACAGAAAGAAAAAGATTCAATTTTGGGAAATATTTTTTTAGTTGTTTTTGTTTATTGGTTTCTTTGTTTTTTTAAATAAAAATCCACAGTGCCTTATAATTTTTTTTCTTTTGCTTTGAATTTAAAATGCCTTACTGGTTTGCTGTGCAATTAACTCCTGTGAATAAATGAGTCTTCCCATTTAAATGTATTCTTCTCATTGTTCTATATCTGTTGACTTTCAAAGTTCTTTATTTTGGGGGTTTATTTGAAAAGATTTTGTCAGCCTTTGATATTCACTGATTTTGTTTTTTGGCAAATCTCTAACGTGTCTAAATTTATCTGTTACATGCCACTCTCTGCTTTTGTCAGCACCAATCACTTCCAGACATAGCTATTCTGAAAAACACATAAACAAACTTGGCAATTTAAGAAAATTGACTTAGGATTAGACAAAAAAAGAGTTGTCAAAAGGACATTTTTCCCTTAGCACCATGATTACCATATTTGGTTTAGAACTTTTAGAATTTTAACAAAGCCGTAACATAGGAAATTGAATTTATACATTTTTTTCTTGAATTGATAAAAAAAAATAAACTATTTATTCAATGGTTTATTTACAAGATTTATTATTAACCATAATTATATAAACATTAAACTTTTTGTTGTCTTGGACTTCCATTTTTATTTTTTATTTCCTTGTACATTTTTTTGCGGGGGGGGGGGGTCATACTATTTTTTCATTGAGGGTGAACATTTGGGGGGGGGGCGGGGGGTAATTTTTTTTTTTTTTTTTTACTTTTAGAGAAAAAATACCTCCCACCTTCATATGTTATGGTTTTATCAAAATTTTAAAAATAGTTTTAAAACAAAATTAACAAGGGATCAAGTGGAAAATGTATTTTTGACAGTAGTTTTTTTATTCTATTTCATTTGTCAGCTGGGATTTGGATGTAAATATGCCATGCGTTGAGACACTTTGTGGTTTATGGTGGCAAGTACGAGTTGCTTCAGACATGAATAGATATAACAATGTACTAAACTTCTGAAAATATAATTAATAATAACCAAAAATATTTAATAATAGTTAATTTGTTAGGACAAATAAAAAATATCGCTGTAGAGTTGGTAACCTGGACTTGAAGTTAATAAATCCTCAAATATTTTTTTTTCAAAAAAATACCTAGGATGCATCTTAGCATATAGGAAATATAGTAGTTTTATATCAGAAAAATAATTTTGTCGATATAATTGATTCTTCATTTTTAACTCTTCTGTTAACTTTATTTATAACCCAGACTCCCTCTCATAGAAGCCTGAAGGCACTGCTTAGACATCACAATCAACCAGTTAGTCTTTTCCTACCCATA
Source organism: Acanthosepion lycidas (assembly GCA_963932145.1). NCBI lineage: Eukaryota > Metazoa > Mollusca > Cephalopoda > Sepiida > Sepiidae > Acanthosepion > Acanthosepion lycidas. Next base: position 90,489,885 of record OZ010575.1, read on the forward strand.
TTAGTTTTGATCTGAGGAAGTCTTAGAAAACGCTGGTTGAAATGTCCTCCGGAGTGAAAGGGGATGGTTACATGAAAAGTAAAGAAAGAAGTGACTTTTGGAACAAACAACACTTACTTGTAGAATTAATAACATAGTTTATTTGTCAAGAGTTACAATGATCAATTTAACCCTTCTCAATTCTGCAGTGCTGTAAGTTAGTAGGTGTCAGTTTTATCCCTCAGGAGAGATGTTGAGCTGTGCTGTCTCAATAGCTGTCCAAAGCTGCCTGATATTTGTTGGTGTAGAATATTGAGTGCAAATAGGCCTTTCTTCCACGTATCCTGAATGCGCCTAAAACCAATTCTGGCCAACTTGAGCCTAATGACACATTGCATTATCCTGCATTGTTTTAGGAATACATGAAGTCCATGAGAGGATGCAAATGGTCATAAAGCAGTCACTAACGTGTTCAGATAGGCCAGCAGACCAAACTCTAGCCACATGAATGCACTGCAAAGTTATGAAGCCACCTGTGGAGTGCCTTGTCAACAACTAAGTTTTCTAACCTCATGGCATCTGAGCCACACTTGAACCTTACTGTCAACTGGAAACAAATGAGATGATGGCTCCATGGGATGACTATGCTGCCAGTCTTTCAGGATTCAATTAGATGTCACAAGCACTGTCTGGTATCAACAGGGGTACCCAGGTGGGTCTTCTGTTCCTTTATTCTAACTTGCTTAGCCAGATACTTCTAGTTACAATCATTAACGGCCTTAGACTGTTCATGGTGGTCGTTATTGCCTTCCATCTGATATTCCTAGTATATACATTCTGTTGTAGATTGAAAAATATCAAATGACCCTACAGTTTCAGAAATGGACATTGCATTCATCATAATCATCATACTCTGTTCAAATAACTAACATTGCCTTGCCAGTTTTCACACTAACAACAGATATCAGAGCACAACTATCAAGATACAGGGGCACCACCTACCACTACCTTTACATACACCTCCTCCATGAATTTTGGCACATCAGGGTAATAAAGACAGCTTAGACCAAAGTAAATAATACTACTAAAAAATGTTAATACTAATAAAACTAATACTATGGAAAAAGTCTTATACTAATAAAACTAATACTATGGAAAAAGTCTTATACTAATAAAACTAATACTATGGAAAAAGTCTTATACTAATAAAACTAATACTATGGAAAAAGTCTTATACTAATAAAACTAATAGGTAAAAAGCCTATTATACTTAATAGATGTTACAGTAGAAATAACTTCAACTTTTATCCAATCATAATTACTGGTATTAGATAAAAAATTTTGTTTATTCCTGATTTTAACTTCAGAATGTGCCTTAAAGTGTTGCAATAAAGAGAATGAAATTAATATAAAGAAATACTAGTCATAAATAAATAAAATTGACATCTGTGATGAAATTCTCCAGCATTCACTGCCATATAAGAGGACAGATATTACATAACATTTCAGTACTTTTTTTCCTTTGTTTCTAATGAAATTTTCCTGTTTCTTAATACTTTTCTTAGTTTTGGAAGGCATCTTTTCCTATTCCAATGCGCCTTCAGATTTTGGTGTTGCATTTTCCGTCCTCTGCTAAAATACTTAATATTTTACTTTTTATGCTTGTTTCATTTTAGTATCTCCAATTTGTATTTCACGTGTTTTGGGCTGTCACTTTTTTCTGTAGGAGTTCCTGTAGTTTCCTTTATGCCTGCTATAAACACTGTGTCATCTGCATATTTTATTTAATCATATATCACCCTATGCAAGGCAGTAAAGCCATTAAGACACAAGAAGTTACTGACTGTGAAAGAATAAGAAAAAACTGAAACATTAATCTTTTTTTTAAATATTCATTTTAATGTGTCACTTTTTCAGATCAAAACTTAAATTTTTAAATATATATATATATATATATATATATATATAAGTAATTCATTGAGTCTAGAAGAAACCTCAATAGAATGCAGAAAGCACTGGACTGCCATTTCGTCCTATATTTGGGACTCATCAGCAGTGTGCATCCATTACCGAGAATTGAAACCCAGACAGTTACATTATCAGGCAAACGTTATACCAACTGTTCAAATGAGCCTCACTGACAAAGAGGTAGTGAATCAGACTCTATATAGTGCCACTCTATCACATATTCCGTGGTGGAACTCATCCAAGTTTCTCTTTTACCCATAGGACTGTGCCCCCAGGAGCCACGACTACCGTCCCCAAGCTGCTCCATCTAGAGCATTAGAAACCGGTTGAAGCAAGGATATACAAGTGATAGAAATTAGGAGGATTTAAGATAATCATAATTAAGTAATTCATTGAGTCTAGACTCGATGAATTACTTAATTATAATTATCTCAAATCCTCCTAATTTCTATCACACACACATATATATATATATATATATATATATATATATATATATATATATATATATACACACACACACACTGAAAATTTGATTGTTTTGTATATTTAGTGTACCATGTCAACAAAAATTTGTTAGTCATTAATATTATTTTATTATTTTAACATTAGTTCATGACACTTTTTGAAATAAGTATTTTTATGAGGTCACTTTTTCATATAAAAATCTATTTGTTGTATAATAAAAATGTAAACAAAACCAAAAATAAGGTTATTTTCCACTGAATTGGTCAACATTTAACCAGCATTCAAAGAGCTTTCTAAAGACATACAACTTGACCATATTGGGAGATATGAAAATGTTAGCATATAGTGGCAAATACCAAAATCCGCCATTTTTAATTTGGCCCAACTTAGGAAAACCCTTTGTAACTCAAGCCACAGTCAAAAGTCCACCACAAAATTTTGTACATCTTTTTCCATAAAGCAGACAAATTTGTTGTCAAATGATCTTATTTGACCTTTAAGCAAAAAATAAATAGATTACCTTTTAGATGTATCCAAGTACTTTAAGATGGTATATAATTTAGCTTTGTAGGTGAAAAAACAACTGAGATATTGGTATTCAAACTTTGTGACTATTTTCCAAAATTCACCATTTTGGCAAAGGTCATATTTTGGGAACCCTTTAAACTAGAGATGTAAAATTTCTATCATGAAGCTCTGTAAGTATTAAATTTGAAAAAAAAAACTGTGTCCGTGATGGTCAAACCCTTGTTGATTTAACACAGAATGACTCAATTGGGTTTCTGTTTCTTTCTAAAGTCTTTTCATTCTCTTTCACTTCCAGTAGCCCCTTGCATCTTAGTGGTATTATCACCTTGTTTGGGGTGAATTGATAAAAAAAATAAATATCCGGGACCAAAGCAATCTGTAAAGTCAGAGGACATTGGCTGCAGTCTAATCTGGAGAAAGATGGTCTCTGCCAGGACAACATTTTCCAAGATATGCTACACATGAATGAATACCTACCAGGGGCATGTGGAGGGAGCTGGTCAGGTGCTCAGCTGTGCAGCAACCCTATGACCACATGATGATAAACTACATCCGGTAGCAAGGACTTTGGTCAAGTGATTAGAGGTTTCAAGGAACATGAAACCACGTTTTAATTTCTGTTGTTTCCAAGTTGACCTTGACCCAGGGTGGTAGCTCCTGTTAGGGTCCAGCCATAAACAAATAGTGAACCTTCAACCAAAAACCACTATGAAAGTATAAAAATACCAGCAATACATTTTTCTATAAAAAAGATGACAAATAATACATATTTGTAGTAAAATAACCAACAATATCTTTTTTCTGTAGTTAAAGACACAATTGTATTCAAAATATTTACTTGAAGCCATAATATTGTGTTCAAAATATTTAGATTTCAGCATTAAAAAACCCGAGGTTGATATGCCACTAAATAAAATCAAACTCATGACATTAATCCATATAATATCCAACAATTTCTTAAAGAATTCAAACTGTATTCCAAAATATAACTTCAACAAAGCTACCACATAAAAAACACATATCACCACCTAATAATTATGTCCACACAAACAGGTATATGCACAAAAGCTAAGTATCATCTACCATGTATTCAATTGTGAAAGCAGAATGACATATTTTTATTATTTCAATTAAATTTCAGCATTAAATGACCCATAAGAAATTGATATGCCATTCAACAACCAGTCATGGGACTGATGATAATGATTCAAAATTAGTAATAATGGCAATAAAAACGAAATAATACTGCTTTTCATATCTTAAGAAAATTGAAATATTTGTTTTCTTGATGTTAACACATTTTGACCAAGGCATTATTCAGCCTTCAGCAGAACAAGAAAGGTAATCTTTTTTATATTTTTTTTAAAAAAAAAAAAACAAAACAAAAAAAGAGAGAGCAACAGAAAAATCATATTCTAATTCTGATTGTTAATTAATTAGAACAGCCATCAGGTGATCTTAAAGTGATATTTGCTGGAATTTTGAACCAAACCCCTTATTTAGTCTACGGAGGTAGATAGAATTCCATCTGCCATGCATTTTTGGAATATTTCAGTTTCAGTTAGTAACTCAACTCTTCATAGTTTTGTTCCCTCAGTTGTGGTCATGTATTGAACCTGCAACTCTTTGGATCAAATCACTTTTTGGATTGCTCAATCAATGCTTTTATCCATTGAGTCCTGATGAGCATTTCAACATAAAACTTTTGAGTTGGTCTTTTGGCTTAATCAATTGAACTTTTTTGAATTATTGAATCCCATGGGATATATTCATTCTTTGAGTTGTTCAGAACTTTAAAATACAGTGAATTCTAGATCCCGTGCCAGGATTTCATCCTGCAGGCTATGGGGTGACTTTGAGAGGGGCAGATATTTTCTTTGTTAGTCAGGGGGATGCATCTTGTCTACCAGAAAATACAATATTTGAGATCTGTTCAGAAAGTTTAATAACCACAATTTTTATCCTAAAATAATAATAGGAATGTGTTAATTTTATATAAAATGAAGACAAGCATTATTTTCTGGTAATGCCAGAAATAAAAAATATTTAATCAGTAGGCAGCCAAACACCGAAGTCAAAAACATTCCCATGCTCTTAAAACAAAATATAACCAGCAAAAAGCTATTAAATCCTTCTGCCACAATATTGTAATTACTCAGCAGCTTTTCCCTATTGGTGATGCTCTCGGCAATTGTATTGCTAATTGGTCTTTTCTTACTGTAGGTCAGGGTTTTCTAACCTGGGTGATATCAACTGTTGATTGGGTGACGAGTAACTGAACAGAAAATGGTTTGCAATACATGATTTTGGGTATTAAAAAGGTATTTCAACATATGACAGCTAAAATATATTCAAAGGAGATAAGCAAAGAAAGTATTAAAAAAAACAGGAAGCTGAATGAGAATAACTGGGTTACATTCTTAAATAAAATATAAATTTTATCCCTTCAAACAACAAATATTTTTGTATTTTATATAGTTTAGAAAAAGGTCATTAACATTCAAATAGTCCTTCACATAAAATAACTTTTTTTTTTTTTTTTGGCAGAGGGTCTATAAATCAGATAAGGGAAGACCAAGAAGAAAAAAATATTCACTGAATTTTTATCAGCTTCTAGTATTATGAACAAAAAAAAAATCAATTAATTTTTGTCAACACTTGCAATGCTAACCCTAGCCATAAAACTAAATTATATAGTTTTCAATAGTTAAATTTGCTTTCATTTGTTCTTTAATACAGTACGCTCAACTCTTGAACGACAGATCGGTTGAACTCTCTGCCTTTGGGCGGGAGGAACCCGAAAGAGGCTATGTTGAAGGGCGGACTCTCTTTCGGGGCGGTAAACCTAATCTGAACCCGTTTATTCGGGCTCAATGGGCATATTTTTGGTCAGGCACACGGGCTCGGAGATCCCGTGTTAAAAAGGCCTTGTGCCACATGACGCCCCCGTGGGGGTGGGTGACTGAATATCAACAGTAGTAGCAGAAATCCTGAATAAGTCAATGTTATTTGTTACCTCCCTTTGGTATTTTTTTTTTACTACATCATAAAGTCAGTTCATGAACCAGTAACAAACATTTAGCAAACAATTTTGGTAAGCTTTTGAATATTTACTATACAGGTGTGTGGTGGAAAAATTTTTCCATGTGAAAGTTGGTGATGACACAAAATAGGTTGGAAGTGCCTCCTGTAGGTGATTCAATTAACAACGCTGACAAATATGAGTGGCATTCAAATATTTTGCAAGAAAAATCAAATTAAAAGCAAACATTTGTAGAAAGTTTATTATTCCATATAAACTCCATCAACATCGAGGCATCTTAGCAATGATGCCAAACTACTTAAACAATGCTGGAAGAACTGAAGGTCCTGATAATTTAACCAATTGAAAGCAGACATTTTTATCATTACAATGCCATATCCGGATACATGCTTGGGTGATCATGTCTCTTGATTTATAACTAACTGCAGTAGACTGGTTGCCAACTGTCACCATAGGACCCAGTCTGTCATGCTATTCAACCCATAGCTGGGGGGAGTAGAGAATTGTAATGAACCCAACTTGAATTCAAACTCAGCTCTCTAATTTCTCATTCTAAGCCATTATCTATTACACCACACCATGGATACCTTTCAAAAAAGATTTTATGTTAGAAAATAAAACATCAGAAGGTGCAAAATCAAGACTGTAAGGTCTAATGATTTCCTATTGGAATTCTTACAATGGTTGCCTTGTTTGATGAGAAGCATAGGGTGGGCCGTTGTCATGATGGAAAAGTGTTCCTGCTGAAGCTTTCCATCCATGGCCATAGAGCATTTTTGCTAAATTTTTACTTAATTTTACCAGCATATTTTCATAATAAGCAAATGTTGTTTTCTTTTATACCTCTAAATAGTTAACTTGCAAAATATCCTCAACATCCTAGAAAACTGTCACCATAAGCTTTCCTCCTGACAGTGTTTCTTTGAACAAGGCTTTTTCCCCTTTTGGGTAACCATTGCTTTGACTGAGTATTGTCTTCAGAATCATACTGGTAAAGCCAAGTTTCATCTTCAGTTAGAGTTTGCCTCAGGAAAGCTTCTCATTTGTTTAAAATTTGTTAAAAACTCTCCTATCTGATCTGAGCACACCAGATTGGTACCTGACTCATAGAAAGTTTGCTCAACTTGAATTTTTGGGATAAAATTGTGTGGGCTGAAACAACTGAGATGTTTAGGGTGTTAACTATTTATTTTATGTTTGCAATGGAATGTCCCACACTCCCTATTGCCGATGTGGACTGACTATATCAGTAGGTATATATAGTGAGCACAGGATATACCTGGGGGCTTGCTTCGGTAATTAGTTGGAGATTCGTCTTCAGCTAAGCTAGCTGAACTCTCTGCCTATGGGTGGAGAGGAACCCAGACAAGGCTTATGCTGAAGGGTAGAATCTCGTCTGAGGTGGTAGACAACTACCCAACCCTGTTTTTTACGGGGTCTACAGGCTCGGATACCCCACTTTAAATTTGGCCTTGTGCAACACCTGACTGCGTGGAGCGGTTAGCAAATATCCTTGCTTCGGTAATTACTAGCCTGCCACCCGATTCCCTGTCTTTCAGCAGTGTATTCTCTTTTACAATAAACCTTACTTGCATTTACATGTGTGTTGCTGTTCCTTCCCTCGAGTACCACCTTTGTGTAACCTCTCTAAGGATACAACAGTCACACTTAGAACAGCATCTTCTATTTCCTGGTGTTAATCATATACTACAGACATTTCTTGCAAGCCACCAACGTGAACGTTGCCCACCTCTCTTATCTCAAGGCGTTATCCCTAAGCATTCTTGCCCATTTCAAAGGCTTCTTATAACGTTTTGTATTAATCTCAGCAAAAACACTGCAGAAACCTATAAAATGATTAAGACTGCTTAGGGATTAAGTTTTTGGGGATGTGGAAGAGATTAAAGAAACTGTGATGAGGACCCTGAAGAGCTAGAGGAGGCCTTTTTAGAAGTGACTGGAGCATGATAACAGACTTGAAGTTAGAAGATCCTACTTTGAAGGGGGATTAGAATTTTGTATCATCTTGAATTAAATAAATATCTGCTTACAGCCACATCATGTTGAAACACCGGTTCCCATACAATCACTGAAGCAACACCAAGCCTGGTCAGTACTTAAATGGTGCTGTAAGGATATGGGGGTGGCATAATGGATAATAGCTCAGAATTGTTAATCAGAGAGCCATGGTTCAATTCCAATTGTGTTCATATTCACATGCTCAAATACCTTTGAAAAAGGTATGAATCCACTTATCTCCCCTTCTATAGGTTAATTATAATTAGTAAAACTTGTATCACTAAATCATTCTCTCATAAAAGAATTCTTACAATCTAGAAATATTTTTCAGCTTTAAATAACCTGCCAGAGGTTGATAAGCCACAGAAAATGAATCAATCAAAGAAATGACACTTTTGAAAAATTCTTAAAACCTCTCGAGTGTACCTTGGGCAAACATTGATCTTCCTGCCTGCAATAAGACGGAGTGTCAAAAGGATGTTTTTTTTTCTATGACACCACTTTTATTTTAACCACCCTCATTCCTCAACAATGTTTATTGTTTCAAAAAGTGAGGATTAGAATTGTAATAAAACTTAAATATATGAAAATGAATTTATACATTTTGTTCTTGAGAATTTACAACAAAAATAAACACTATTTATTTGTTTATTTACAATAAATTTATATTTACAACATTCTAAAAACTAATGCAATGTAATATTTATCATTAAGCAATTTATAAAGATATGTGAAAACAATTTTTTATTCATAAATATATAAACCTTTACTATATTATTAAAATGTGTTATCTACCATTTTATAAAGTTTGAATCAATTGGCAAATAACAGATATTTCCCCAGCCATTCCAATAAACAAACTAATAGTGTTTAATATTTTTGTTGTCAATTCTCAAGAACAAAGAAAATGTCTAAATTCACTTTCATCATGTGTTTAGGTTTTATTAAAATTCTAATCATCACTTTTTCAAACAATAAATATTGCTGAAGAGTGAAGGTCTATGTTTGCTGTACCTTGTTAGATATGTGATAGAAATCTGGAAAACAACAACAATTACTATCATTTATTTTATTTCTTTTAGTTTACAACAATATTTTTTTTTTTACATAAAATCTCTGGTAACATTACTACTGTCTGTGCCAAATGCTGAAGACTATTACTTGAATAAATGAAAATTCTCGTTATTTTTTCTCTGCTGACAAAAATAAAATAAAATAAAAAATCTGTCAAAAATATTTAGTCCACACTTGCCAATTTGCATTTTCATTGTCAGAATTCCATCCAGATTTGGACTAAAGAATGAAAATTGTCTGTTCCCGACATGCTAAGAGCACCAGGATTAGTGCTGCCTGGAATAAGACATTAAACTCCCTTTTTGTTGTTGATTAATACTTAAGACTTTTCATTACTATAAATATAATATTTGGTGGATACAAGTGTTTGAGTAGACATCTCTGTTTGTTTTTTTTTAAACAGAATAATTGACGTCTGACCAGCCTGGGTTTTTTGAGTAAGAGACAAAAAATTAAAAAAAAAAAAAAAAAAAAATGTGAGGGTAATGTAGTGGATAACATCACATAAAGTAAAATTGGCGAGCTGAGTTTGAATTGCAGATGAGTTTGTTACATTCAATTTTGTACAAGATATGAATTCATCTCTTCTCCCCCACCTATGGGTTAAATAGGAGGGCAAACTGAGCTCTTGCCTTGAGCCGGCAAAAGAGAAATAAAACTGAATTCGAAGCCAGGCTGAAGAGGGACAGGCTCCATCAGACAATTTTGCCCTAGCGACACCCCACTGCTGCAGTACATGTGGTGCCCTTACGGGTTATGGAATTTGTAATGTGTGACAAAAAAAAAAAGAAAAAATTCAAATATTTGCAAGAAGCCATAGTCTTGTAAAGTGTGTGGATCTTCATTTTCTTTCAAATCTGAAGTACTATATTCAAAAGACATCTAAACAGGGATTACAATTTACTGTGGATCTCTGGAATTCCAATGTTTTTAACATTATCTGGGCCATTTTCCCCAATTCAGTTTTTCTAAATCCAAAAAAAAAAAAGATTTTTTTTCATATCTCACAATAAGTTAGATTTTTAACCATTAGCTTTTTAAAAAAAATTTAAAAAAAACAAAAACAAAACTTAATGACAGTTTTAAAAATTTGTAATTACATTTTGTTTTTAAAATAATGCAGTGATAAAAATCACAAATTGCATGTTAATACAAATGTACAAGTTATTTCGAACTTCTTGAAAATGAGATATAATATTAAGTAGAGGCAGGAGAGTGAACATACATATTTTTGGGGATTTCTTTTTTTTTTTTTCTTTTCAAATTAACCTTTTCATAAATGAAAGCATCATTTCAAAAATAAATACTAAAAAATTTAATCAATCTTCTTTTATCTGAATTTAAGTAGATCTTTGAAAATGTACATTGTGAGTACATAAAATATGTCTGATTTTGAAATAGCACAGACATTTTATAAATGTAAATAAAGATATTTTAAACACATTTAATTATTTCTATGAAAAAGTTAAGAATTGGTTTTATATAAGTTTTTTTTCTTCTAGAATCCTTTTTCTTTCATTAATAAAAGTAAAAATATTCTGAAAACTGGCTAGACCCCATCAGGTAGAAATAATTTTTTTTTTTTTTTTTTGATCAGGTGTCCAAATTTGAAAAGGGCCCCACTTAATTTCCAACTGCAAATGGAATTCTTTATTCTTGTCACTGCTTGAGTGAATTCATATGACTGTGAGGTTGGTGGATCAATTTTTTTTCTTCTGGTTGTTGAATTTGTAGATATAGATAAGAAAAATAAACTTCACAAGAAAGAAATAATTTGCCAGTGAAGTTTAAAGTTTGGCTTCTTTAAGCATAATCTCCTAGTGGAGATCAACTGTAGTGTTTTCAGATTTAAAAAGACACATGCGAACATCCTCTGACGAGAAACTATATCAAGGGCTGACAACCAGAAGTGCCTATGTCAGAGCTCTTTAAGAACTGTTTGTTCTGGTTGAGCAATATCACTTAGCTAATGGATCCTCTCATTTCATAAGCATATTAAACAGCTTCTTCAGATAAGCCATATAAAAACATTGGGCAGACCTAGCCCAAAAGACAAGAAAATCTTTGGACATCAATCTTTTTTTTTTTTTTTGGAAGTGGGGAATATATAAAGGCTTTGCTTATTCTGCTAAAAGCTCACAAACTGCTTGTAGTCACAACGTAATTACCAATCCATTTTGACACTATTTAAATTAAGTGATCAAAGAAGTATGATCTTACAAGGAAATTTAAAAAAACAAAAAACAAACTATATTTAAAGAGTATTTGTGAAATTTAAATTTCAAGTATCACCTAACATAAGAGCAGAAAGATATTTTTAGCGGATTTCCAGCTAACAATTATAAGAGGGTTATCTTTCAAAATATTTACTAATGGTTGGTGCTATGATTATTGGTGCAAAAAAAATGTAATTGGTAAGCCAAGTTCAAATTCAAGCTGAGGCAGCTTCCATTCACTTTATACTAATTTCCTTGAAATAGTACCGTAGATAGAGCCCAATCAAAAGCAGGAGAAGGACAATAAAAAATAACCCGAAGAATTCTGTGGGCCTATCTTGCTTCAGACACACCCATTGCTGTATTATATGTGATGCCCTAAAAACACTACAATGGATCTCAGAATGCGTGTGTATATTAAAATTAACTTACAAAAAGATTAAATGTGTAGGAAGTTTTTTTTTTTTTGCACACCAAAAAAAAAAAAAAAAAAAAAAGGTCCTGTCCTGTTTTATCAGTAAAAATAATTACTTTGATCATTGAGGCCAATGAGAAATGTGCAACTACTTCTGCCATGGGAAAATGATCAACTGCTTAAACCATTGAGGCTAATGAGAAAACAACTATTTTGGCCACCAAATTACATATAGAGAGAGCCAGATACTGTGAAGATTGTAAATGCAATCTTTATCAGGTTGTGTATGAAGTAAGATATGTAAATACAATTTCTAAAGGACAGATTGTTTTTTAAGTTTGTGGATGAGCATAGAATTTCAGAAATTGTATTTTCAATGAGTTCATGTATTTTTTGCATTTTGCAAAAACACTACATTGAGCATTTGTGCATTATTAGAAAGCTAACCTGATTAAAAAATAGAGAGTTAGAAATATTGCATGTAAAAGTTACAATCACACATTAGCTTCCATTTGGTTTCAAGGCAAATTTGAATTCAATGCCAAGCTTCACTTTTGAATCAATGACTTTCCATGTGAAGCATTTATGGAAACACTGTCACAATGCATCATCATCTCATATTTAGACTATATATTTGAAGAGGCACAGTGGAGTAATGGATAGCGGCTTGGATTGAGGAATTGGAGAGCCAAGTTCGAATTCCATTACATTCACTTATGTGCTAATACCCTTGGGAAAGGTATGAATCCTCCTCTTCTCCCTCCATCTATAGGTAAATAGCCTAGGTTCTATAGCCTCAAATGGCAACTAGACTAGGACAGAGAAAGCTCTGAATTCAAAACCTGTGAAGAGTCGTTTGGGGACATTGTGGCATGTAGTGCACCAGGTCTCTGTATTTGGTCCTTCAAAAAGTATGGTTAGTTCTGCACAAAGCCTTCACCACTATAATCAAATCATATGTGCTGGTGTCTGGCTGTTGCTACCTAGGAACTGAGCTGCTTGACCCTCATGCATTGAATATGATGTGATAGTCAAATAATAATATATATCTATATATATATCTATATATATATATATATATATATATATATATATATAAATAATGGGCAACATATGAACAAAGACTTGTCAGTTGCAGGTCACACATGATGCAGAGAAATACTAGAAGAGAGTAAGGGTTCTCACGGCCCAAAGGGAAGATCTGGTACGTTCTCAAGTGTCACTTACCTACCCTCAGTCTGCGCCAATGGAATAAATAACCAAATGGAAAGAGAATTCATGTTTTCATTTATTATCATAGCCTTATTTCATCCTTCTAGTTCTTTTGTGAACATACACCAAGACCTTTCCGCAAATTTCCTTCACACCAACACAAACTGGAATTGAAACACATGGAGTGATGCCTACTCAACTCCACCACTACAGGGAGGTACTCCCCTCCAATGAACCACCTGTTGGCCATGAGTGGTGACAGCGTTGTTATGGTTGAGTGACCCTATACCTGGAGCATTGTTAGCAAGAACTTTGCAACACTCCACTTTGGTCCTTATCTGGGTGAGAGAGGCCAGATCCAGTCAATCCGGGATCATGTCGAGTTCTAATACTTATTATCTAATACATTTCAGGACTGTTTCCAAAAAATGACACCAAATAAACATTTCACACCCTTAGCATAACATCTAAGTATCAGGAGGTCATAGCACGGGTCAGTTGTTATGAAAGAGCATGGTCACAACAGATTTGTATATGCTTGACTTTCTCTTTGTACTCGGGTGATAGAACTTAAGGAAGAACAAATGCCTGTGGACAAACCTTCCAGAAGTATTCCAGGGTAAATTGGTTACCCCCTTGGAATTTCCCATTTATATAAATGGGGTTCCAGGGCAGGTAGGGAGCAAGAGTGATGAAGCATAGCCATACTTTTATGGCTCCAAATAAACCTAGCAAGACAAGTGCCAAAAACTTGGACACCATGAGGACAAATGCACAGGATGGGTTGTATGTCCAAAATGTAATAAAAAAAAGAACCAAACCACTCAGTAAAGGAAGGCAAAGAAAGAATATGCTGTGCAAACTACGGAGGAGATCATCCTGTATACTCAAGATTGTGTGAAACCTAGAGAAAGGAAATATTAGCAATTAAATATACTAGTAACCTGTCTTTTAATGAAGCTAGGAAAATGGTGCCAACAGGGAAACAACATACAGTCAAATAGATGGAAGAAAACTGAAAATGGATAAACCTCAGGAGGAAGCTAAATACAGGAACATCCTTCTGGAACTATTGGCACTGGAACCAGTAAACTGGTTCAAATTTATCAAAAAGATAAGACCAAGGTTAGGAGGAACTGAAGATTCTTTCATAAATTCAAGGAAGTGAACAGTAATGCCAAAAACCATAGGGGAAAACCAAAGAAAACATGAAAAATGTATCAGCTCCCATCAAAAAGACCAAAACCACCAATTAGAGACAATACCAAGAACTCAATAGAAAGAGGATCATCCCAAACAACAGGAAATTTACCAACACCCACCCCAAGAGGGAGACCTACAAAAAAACAAGAACCAACAGATTGTGTTTTTTTTAAGTTTGTGAATCAGTATAAAATTTCAGAAATTGTATTTTCAATGAGTTCATATATTTTTTACATTTTGCAAAAAGACTACATTGAGCATTATTAGAAAGCTAACCTGATTAAAAAATAGAGTTAGAAATATTGCATGAAAAGTTACAATCACACATTACCTTCCATTTGGTTTCAAGGCAAATTTGAATTCAATACCAAGCTTCACTTTTGAACCAATGACTTTCCATGTGAAGCATTTATGGAAACACTGTCACAATGCATAATCATCTCAGATTTAGACTCTCTTTCCTTCTTTCTCTCTCTCTCTCATATATATATATATATATATATATATATATATATATTTGAAGAGGCACAGTCGAGTAATGGATAGTGGCTTGGATTGAGGAATTGAAGAGCTGAAGTTTGAATTCCAGTACATTCACTTATGTGCTAAATACACTTGGGAAAGGTTTGAATCCTCTTCTTTTCCCTCCAACTATAAATAAATAGCAGGACAGGCTGGGTTCTATACCCTCGGATGGCAACTAGTGTAGGGCAGGGAAAACTCTGAATTCAAAACGTATGGAGGGTCGTTTGGGTACCAAGGTCTCCATATTCAGCTCTTCAAAAAGCGTGGATGGTTCTGCATAAAACCTTTATCACTATAATCACCTGTGCTTGTGTTGCTGTTGGTTCCTGGTAACTGAGCTGCCTGAACCTCATACATTGAATACGACGCGAGAGTCAAATAAATATATATAAATAATGGGCAACATATGAACAAGGACTTGTTAGTTGCAGATCACACTTGATGCAAAGAAATAATAGAAGAGAGTAAGGGTTCTCACTGGTCAAATGGAAGATACATTCTCAAGTGTCACCTACCTACACTCAGACTAAAATGGACACTGAGGACTACACCATTGAAGAAGCCAAAGCAAATAAATCCTTTATCTCCCACAATGGTACATAAAATTATACAGTAGAACTGCTGAGGACTAAAACCAAACTTTAATGAATTTTGTCATACTACTCAGATTTAAACCATTCTCTTTTTTCCCGCAAGAAACCTTTCTACAGAAAAACAATGATGACAAAATCAAAGATTATGAAAGATTTCATTACAACCACAATGTTGGGCTCCAATCTAGTGGAAGTGTATCAGTCTTCATCAGGAATGGAAATAAAAACAAACTTAGTCATAATTCAAGCAAAACTACATAAAATAATCACAATATATTCAAATTTATATTCCAAATGACCCCATAAATCAAAATGAATTCTACAACCTGCTAAAGCAACTCCCTAAATCCTTCCTATTGTTAGGCGACTTCAGTCCCAAGCCTATATGAGGCTGCAAAAATTGGAAGAATTCATTGACAATTATAATTTGTTTTTTCAATAATAAACCCCAAACTTACCTCAACCCTTTATCTGGTTCTCAGTCAGTTATAGACCTAAGTGTATGCCACCCAGTGATTTACATGGATTATATTTGGAAAGTGTAAGAAGACAGATGTGGCAGCAACCATTTTCCAGTCTTGCTTGAGAATCCAGAACAAAGCAACAGGAAAAAACTACTCATTTTGGAAACTAAATAGAGTAGACTAGAAAAAAAATTCAGAGATTAGTGTCAGGAAAAATTGACATCAAATAGCACTAATCGAGATCAAGCAAACTCCTTCTTAGAAACACTAATACAAATACCAACAGAGTGCATACGAAATAGTCCCTTTAATAAAAGATTGGTCTGCATAGCATGCTCTGAGTAAAAAAAAAAGCTGTCCAGATGAGAAAAGCTGCTCTTTGTAAGTTTAAAAAACAACCCTCAACTGCTAACCTAATTACCTTTAAATCACTGAAAGCAAGAACCTGTAAAATAATAAAGGAGTCAAAGAGAGAATGTTGGAAAAAAATATGTGAGTAAGCTTATTTTCTCAACAAAAACTAAAACAGTATGGAACATGAAAATATCTATAAACAATAACACTCTATCAAAACATATCCCACAAAACAATTTTGTTCCACCCACTAAAAACACTGCATTTTTTGTTTAAAAAGCAGATTAGTTGTTCATATTAGGTTTTATGAACTCATCAGTATAAAACAATTCTAAAGTAACTGTTTGTTCACAGGTTTCATTGAAAGTGTTAAAACTTGTAAAATCTATGAATTCAATGAAGAAAGACACTGTCAGTTTTATCCCATTTTGAAGACAAATTAGTTGTGATATGTCTCTTTAAATTGTTCTTGTGGTGGAAAAAAGGCTTTGCTACAACTTTCACATGTAGTGTATATGTTGTTACCCTTTAAAATAAAAGTACTTCTATGAAAATTGCAGCAAAATGGAATTTCTATACATATTATGCATATATTCATTTAAATTAGTATTATCAAGAAATTTTTGCCACACACTTTACAATGGAGATTATCCCATATATTCAATCATGTCTTAAGTAATCATGATTAGAAAAAAAAATCTGCTACACACTTAACAAAAATGAATTTTCTCCAGCATTTTTCTTTATATCTTTTCTACTCATTCTTTCAGAGATTTGCTACATACTTTAAAGAAAAATTAAATTTCTCTTGCATAAACATTTGGTAGAAAAAGTTCTGACACTTTACAAAAGAATGAAGTCACTCTAATGTGAAGTGTCATTGGTATCTTTTCAAGAAAAAGCATTAAAAACAGACATCAGCAAAAAAATAAATAAATAAATAAAAATAATCAAGTATCATCTGTATACATTTTTACATAGTTTTAAATATTGTCCTTTTATGAAAAGGTTCTGCCACACACTTCACAGGAAAATGGTATCTTTCTGGTATACGTTTTCACATGTTGTATTAAATTGTCTTTCCGAGAAAAAAAATATCTATCAGATCTCTCAGGAAATTGAAATCAATCCAATGTGGATTATCAAGTCAGCTGCTGTTCCAAGTAATTTTTGTTTTTAGAAAACAAACTGTCGAGTAAGCATGAGGAAATATTGAACAGGGTTTTCTTCTAATTAGACTTACATCATATTCTGGTCAGTAGAGGGCGGAATAGCAGTTTTCAAAAAAATAGGCCATCCAACGGCAGTGCAGGTACAGATTGTCAGGATACAATTTACATAATTTACACAAATGATTTAGAAATTTGAAAAACTCAGAAACAGTTCAAGAAAAGACTGATATTTTCAAATATAAATGTTCACATAATAAGGACATGGTGTCTTATGTCGGGTTTCTTTATTATTTCCCTGTTTAAGCTTAGCATATAAAATCCACATTGACAGACAATGAATAAGAGTAAAAAAGATTGTTCAGTGTCAAGTGAAAAAAATTAATATTCCTGATCCAGGGTTTTTACCTCAACTCAGGACTTTAAACCAATGCTGCAGATGAAAAGATGCAATCACTGCACTGGCCTTCTAATCTATTCTATCTATCATACTTCCAGAAGTACTTCTTCTCCCACATTTCTCAATCGTGAAACTCTCTTCTGGCTTCTTGCTTTCTGGTCAACTTTGATCTTTAAAAGTTATCTTCTGTCTTCTTAATTCTTGTTCTTTCTTTCTTTCTTTTTTTTTCTTTCTCTCTCTCTTTAATTAGGGTTTTCTTTATTCACATATTCTTTCACACTCAGTGAACCTTTTATTGCCTCGCTTAGGATGAAATGAATAAAAAAAAAAATTGTTCTAACCACGTGTTAGTCACCTTGGATTTCCAAAAATGGATAGTCCCTTGGTGTATGCCTCCCTCTATATCTGAACTACAACTGCACCACACCGCATGCTATGCATTGTCACTGAGAAAGGAGAGTAGCAGGAGAGAACAAAAGAAACAAGTACTTTAAAAAATTTTGTGGTAACAAAACATCTCATGTGACTAACACAGTTTTAAATAAAATGGGTTTCATTAAAAAAAGAAATTTATAAATTCCACATTGAGGCTTCTTCCATATTTTATCATATTTGCAGATTTTCTTGGCACAAATCCACTAGCAATCTGGAAAGAAATAAAAAGATGTTGAGCAAATGTGTCAAGACAATACTACTTCAGTGCAACAAATCAGAGTTAATCACAGATGTAAGAAAAAAAGATATTTTATTACAATGTATCATTGCTGTTTATCACTTTCCAAAGTACCCATGAAATCAAGAAATTTGTTTTGTTGTTTTTAATTTTATATTCTAATATTTTTTATGTCAAGCATGGATAAACATACCCACAATAAAGGATAGATTTTCCCATAACATCACTTTTATTTTAGCTCAAGGTTGCTAAAAATGTTCTATGCAAAATAGGCATTTAAAATTCATATATTTGGCATATATATATATATATAAACTGGATTTGGCATTAAATAACCCACAGTGGTTGATATGCCATAAATCCCAAACAAACAAACATTTTTATTTTAACTACATTCACTCTTCAGCAATGTTTATTGTTTTAACCTTTACCGCACCCATCCCCTCTAAAATCATTTCTCAGGCAACTGCATTTTTTTCCCAACACTTTGATCCAAGCCAAAAAGGGCAAGAAGTTCCATTTTTCAGATGTACAGTAATGAATGACCAAAAGTCCAGTTACCATAAATAAAGTAATTGTCTGCTGAATTATTTTAAAATTAGTATTAAGAGAAATGTTTTTAATATAGGGATCTGGCTAGTACTTTTAAATGCTCCAGTATCTTAATCAGATGTAAAGAGGAAAGCTTATAAAATCCACCAAATCAAAAAATTTAAAAATAATACTAATTCAATAATGAGAATAATTGAAAATGATTGATAGATTTGTTTGTTTAATGGCCTATCAACCTCTATGTTATTTAATGCTGAAATCGAAATATTTTGGACATAATTTTATACTTTCAGTGTAAAAGGTAAGATTTTGTAGATCATAAAACATATTGCTAGTAATTTCGCTACAAAAATGTATTCTTGGTAATGTTTTTTTATAAAGTATTGCTTTTATTTTTATACTTTTTTAGTGTTGTCATTATTCTATAAAAATGCATTGTTGGTCATTTTAATATGAAAATGACTTGTTGATTTTTTTTTTTTTTTTTTTTTTGGTGGGTGGGTGGTCACTATTTGCCCATAGCTGGGACCTTAACAGGTGCTACTACCCCAGGTCAGAATGGACCTGGGAACAACATCAGTTAAGAGATGGTTCCATGCTTCTCAAAACTTCTAATCTCCCGATCAGAACCTTGCAGCCAGATGTAGTTTATTGTCATAACTAAGGATGATTGATTGAAAAACATTTATCCAAACAACTTTGGATAAATTATAGATTATTCATAAAATGTCACAACTACTTCAATATACTGCTATAAAATTCATGTGATGGACACAAGATTCATTCTTGCTAACATCAGCATCCTATTATAATTGTGTTTGTCCCTACCTTCATTAATTCAAACTGCCAATGCCACATAAATAATGGACTATTCAGTTTTGGGAAAAGACAACTTGATTTCAGTGAGAAAATGGATGAATGAATGAAAGAAAGTAGGGAAGATAGAAGTGTTTAACGTCTTCTGCCAATGCCACATAAATAATGGACTATTCAGTTTTGATTGAGTGAAAAGAGGAGAAAAGACACTACTTGATATCAGTGAGAAAATGAAAGAAAGAAAGGAAGATAGAAATGTTTAATGGCTGTTTCAGTGAAATGGAAAAAATTGTCAATTACAAATCATTTCATTTGTGCCCAATTCTTAAAATGATAACCAGCATTCATATAGTTGTTAAGCCCAAATATTTAATGATGTGATAGGGGAATTTCTATGGATAACTTATTGCCATAGAACTCACTATGAGCTTATTCAATCATTAAGTTCCTCAGAAAATTAAAATAGGAAAACTCTTGCATTTTCAATGGTCTTTCTAGTTTTCATCATTTTATTTAAAGGAAAGACTTCACAGTAAGTAAAATTTAAATTTTACTTACTGTTGTAGAAGTCAAGTGACTTACCTGCCAACATGGCTGCCTTCTCCTGTTTCCTTGTAGAGCAGGCCAGCTGATTTTACCTCATTTAGGTTGGTCCATTTTGCTAGAATAGACCTGCCCAATACATTTGCATGAGTGGTCTTTATTCACTCATATATTTCTTCATAGAATGACTCAAGCCAGTTAGCTTTGGCTACACTTGCCTACTTGTGCGTCAGACCACTGGCAATCTAACCAATATTCTACAACTATTTAGTACTGATGGTAAATTGGTTTGCTTAATAAGATAAAGCATAATTAAATTCTCTATGTAACAGAGCCCAATCATCCCAGGGAACATATAGAACTATAGATTGGGTGTGGTGGTTAGGTTTTTGGGGATGATCTGAAGATGATATATTTTTAATTTTATTATATTTATTATAAAAGCAATTCATTTCATAAAATAACAAATTTTTACTTCTCACCAATAGTGATGGGCTTTTTAATAAACAAACACACACCACATAAAATTATTCAAGGTTTTTGATTGATGGATTTGATTTTTAGTTTTTGCAGATTATTTAAAGCCATAAAATATTTTTAGATTGTAAGGATTTTTGGAGATAATAACAATTTACTGATACAAGTCATACTAATTAACCCATAGCTGGGAGAAGAGAAGCGATGTATTTGAACCTCTCCCAAAGGCATTTGCACATGTGAATATAACAAACCCAGTTGGAATTGGATCTCAGCTCTCCAATTTCCAACTCTGAGCCATTATCCATTACACCACCCACACATCCAAGCTTACAACACCTGGTATTCTCAAGTGGTCATCCATCTTGGTACTCATCTGGCTCAATGTTGCTTAATTTTGATGATTGTACAAGAACCGACATGATATGACCCTAAGTCTAATTATTCAAGGAGATTTAACTGAAATATTTGAATAAAAATACAAATGTACTTTTTATAAAAATTAGAGTAAAATTTGACCATTTTTGTATCTATTCATTTTTTTTTAAAAGTAATATTTTAGCTTTTTTAAATTTTTGTTACAATCTGTACCCCTTGCATTGATAATAAATAAATTTCAGAAAAGTAACTGTAAAGCATGAAGAATACAATTTAAAGATTGAATGAATCAAAATAAGTATTTATTTACTAAACATTTTAATGGTGTTTTTATTATGCCACTAACAATTATAAAGGATAACAAAGTCTTAAAAAATAGTACATTTTAATTCTGAAACAGTTTAAATTGTTTTCCAGGATGATGGTGGAAAATGCCATATAACAAGAGGAAACAAATGAAAAATATCATCATATCCTGTCAGAACTCCAATTCATTAAATTAAATCAAGTGCTCACTTTGATATCCACAGCTCATGTGATTAAAACAGGCCTTAATTTTGTCTACTCCTTACACCCACTTCCAGAATACTGCCAAAAAAAGCAGGATTATAAAACATTTTCTGACCAATCAGAAATAGGTCCATGTATTTTTCAGAGGCCATTTCTGAGCCACTGACACACTATAAAGCCAATGTTGATTTCACCCATGAAAACCTGAACCAACCAGACTGGCATTACTGATAGACCCCCAAAGTAGGCAAACTTAACCAGTGGCAACAGCAGACTAACTATTGGCTACTACAATGCAATAATTTGTGGAATAGTTCTCCCTCAATTACATAATCATGTTTGTTTTCTCTTACAAGTCTATCTTAACTACTATCTTGTGTTATAACCCAAACAAACTCTCAGTCTCCCGTGATTGATCGATGATATTCCACAAAAGTAATCAATCAAACCTTGTAGATTACAGGAAATAAAACTTCTTCCACATTTTATCTCTATTTTTTGTTTTGTTACTTCCACTTTGTTTTTCTTATTAATAGTAAAGCCACCATTACAATATAATTAAATATCTATTTTACAATCTTTGTTTTCACTGAAAAATTATTTCATTATTAAGAATTGTTTGGGGTTAATGTACAGTAAATTCATAATAGCAGTTAGGAAAAATAAATGAGAAAAAAATAGATTCATTTATCACTGGTAAGTTTTCATTGAAGAAATACAATGAAAACAAACTTATTGTTCTGTGAAATTGCTTTGTCAAAGGGTACAATCTTTCTTGTACTAACGTTAGGAATAAGAAAAACTATAATCTTATCTATATGGTTAAAAGTGATAACTGCTACTATGAAAGATAAATCCATATAAGCAGCAGCAGCAACAACAACAACAAACAAACAAACACAGGAATTATGGACATTTGTAAAACCAGCAATACCGAAGCACAAACCAAACATCAAAATAGTAATAATCATGTTTCCAGAACATAAACTCTTAAACAAACAAAAATCAAAGCTACCTACAATCACATCATGACTCAAAAGACTAATGACCCATAATCTCAATTTAATAAAGTTTATTTCAAATTCTAAACTTTAGAGCTAAATATACAAATAAATAAAATAAAAAAAATCAAAACTCAAAATCGGGCATATAATTCTAGTCAATAGTCAAAATGCTGCTAAAACAAACAGCCAACCTAGACCAATTCTGGATCACAGAATATGGCAATGATGTTTAAAAGTGTTGATTAGCTCTTGTTTTCAAGTTGATTCTAACCATTTCTTCAATTTGTCATTGTAGCAACCTAAGTTGTATTTTTGATATTTTATATTAGGCTGCATTTATTCTCACCATACAGTGATATTACTGATCTTATTATAGTCACTGCACAGTGAAAAGAACAGAGGCCTTATCGCTGTTTGGTGATAATATTTTTCAGTATTTTCACCGAGAATCTAAAATGATTTATGGCTACTTATCAATTACTGGTATTGGAAATTAAAAGATATTTCATGAAAATACATTTATTTCATATTAGAATTAAAAGATTTTATAAAAGGCTGTGTGTATTATCACAGTACAGTAAACATTGATGTAAGTGTTTTCCTCCTCGTTGTTTTAGCTGGTAGAAGAATAATCTGAAACTTATTTCACAGTAGTCAAAGAAGGACTGCAGGTGATTGTCTACAAAACATGGCCTGCAGTAATTGTGTATCCACTTTACTGGTTTTTTATCTATGCTGTTTATATTCAGACAATTGTATTCACCTTTGCCGAGATGAGGGCAATGATCTGAATATAAATAGTGTAATAATAACTCCTCATCTCAAAAATTCAGACAGAAAATACTTTACTGGCTGTTTCAGTAATAAACAAAGCTCCCAAAATTCTTCTCTCTATGCTTTCCCCTTATTACCCTCTCACTAACTCCTAACTCCTTCCAGTTATAAACAAAGCTCCTGATATTTATTCTCAAAACACTTAACCTATGTCCATATAGTGATAATAGTGTCATGGGTCCTTACCTATTACTACAGAATGAACTCTTCCTGACACTATGTATACTACGCCTCTCAAGAGAGAGGGTCGAATCGAGTCGAGCCGATAGTAGTTCACTCCAAACCAGACTGACAGTCATACTAACACCTTCCACATCTTGTATTATTATTTCGTGTAATATACCTTCGTTATTTATACTCTTGTGTTCGTGTTGTTCTTCTTTGGTCCTAACCTGGACCATAACAAATAGTATTGACTGTAATCTCACTGTGCAATTATAATAGTCTATTATATTGAGAAACACAAACATCAGTCAGTGATGTGTCATGCATGATACACACTGAGGCAATTTTTTCCCCACAGTAGATGAGTAATATTTTCATTTAATGCATTGTTTTGCAAGCATTTTTTGACATCAAAAATAAAAAAAAAAAAAAAATAAACAAATACATAAATAATTCAACATACTTTAACTTTATTACTCCTTGTGGAGTTCTGGGGGTGCAATAAGAAGCAAAATAGCCAAGAAGACTTTTATTTCATCAAAAGTGACGTCCTTCCAAATGTTTACATACAAGTAGACACCAGCACTTGCAATCAAGAATTTTTGTGTAGATATCTGAAATGGGTAGCAGCAAGAATTAAAGTGTGTAATTCAAATTTTTCAAGTGTAGTAGAACTCCAAACTGTGTAGAATGCTATACAAAATTCTTTCACCTGACTAGTATATTTGTTTGTCTCATTGACAAATAAAGTTATTATTTCATTGTTTATAAATAGACTAAATAATTCACCTTCAGAAAGGCTATCATGTACATCCATGGCCTTCATGAAATTAGTCAACCATGGATGATAGTAGCCACTCAGCACCTAGTTGCCATCATTGCATACCCAGGACTAGCATCACAGAAATGCAAGATAACTTCTATGAATAGGAAAGGCTACCATCTATATTTTGGATACAAAATTGTCAACCAGGACAAGATGTAAGCCTCTCAAATATGCAAGGAATCTTCACGTGGTTAAACAGGAAAAGGAAATCTATGTCTTTTGCTGTGCTAATGATATACAACCAACAGGTCACAGAAACGACTTAATTCTGCATGATTCATCCAGTTGGGAAGTCTTTCTCAAAGAAAAAAAATGCCATGCAGTATTTGAACAGTAACCTCATGGAAGAAGACTACTTGTTTCCATTGCGCCAGAATCATTTGCACTGAAGTTGGAATAGGGTGAAATTTCTATTCTAGGATCATCAATGTCCCATGACCTAAATTTTGACACACTTCCCTCTCCTGAACCACACCTCATAACTCAAGGTGAATTGAATGACATCAAGGATTTGGTTTTACTCTAGAATAGGACAGAGCTGTTTGGCTCTAAACTAGAGAATTTTCGGACAGCTAATATTAGGGTTTCTATTTTCTGTGACCCCCAAAATAAATTTGAAACATTCTTCATTATGGAAGGCTTGAAACAATGTCAATGGTCACATGGAAGCTCACAACATCATTTATGTTCCATGTGACTCAAGATTGTTTATAGTTTTATCTAAGACAAGTCATAAAGTTGTTTTCAGGATTCCCACAGATTTGTCTAAAAAAAAAAAAAAAAAAAAAAATTCCAGGACCATGTTAAGAAGTTTCAAAGACTGAAACTTACACACCCAAAGTGTATGGTAATCAATTTCAAAAATACAAACTTTGTGATTTATCTTTTAATAGTTTGACAGAAGAGATGTTCAAAGAAAAGCTACAGTTGGTTCCAATAATTCATGTCACATGGACCAGTTGAAAGCAGTGCACAAAGAGTGTTGAAGACTAAAACACAACTGAATGCAGACTTGGTTATGTTACACATTTTGGAGTTCTACTACAATTGAAAATTTTGAATTGTACACTTTATGGCTTGTGAATGTCACAAAAATTCATGCTTGCTGTACATTTCCTCTGAAGTTAAGTATAATGGTTTTAATGAACAGAACTACAAATAAATATTCTCACATAAAGACTACACATTTTAGCTATCCCTACTGCTCATGGTTTTTGTTGCACATGGCACAGAATATGTTTTTTTTCTGTTTTTTTTTTTAGTTCATCTAGTTTAGCATGCAGCTCCTCTTCCAATTTCAATATCTCTATAGATTTATCCTTTGCAGATCTTCACATGGCATTTGACTTTGTGATAAGTGTGAAGTTCTGAGTCTGCTCAGCTTTCACCACATAGCTGTCAGCTGACCTGAGCAAATCTAGTGTGAAACTTTCAAGCTTGTGTTTTTTGGTCTTAAGTTCTTCAATTTCAATAAGCATGGATTTTCATTTCTGCCCGGCTGCTTCTTCCAAGACTTTTTCCTTCTCAGCCTCAATATTAGTTGTATGGTGTTCTGAAATTAGATGGACCGCAGAGAAGAGCCTTAGTCATGGGAACATTCCCAGTACCTCCAATTGTGGCCAAAGAGTGTAATAATGCGGTATGTGACCAGAATCTGCTGTCGCATATTGTCAGTGGAAATTTCCTTATGGACTGAGAAACCTCTCTCCACTGAAGCCTGTCCATGAGAGTCTACCAGCAATCTACAAACAACTTTCCATAGTTTTTGATATTCTTTGTTGCTAGACAAAGAAGAGCAGAACAAAGAGTGTCCAGATGGTCTTAATGCTTGCTGAAATTCTTGAAAGCAATATTTTCAGCAGCCTCCTCTGAACTCTTTGTACTGACTGATGATTTACGTCACAATCAGATTTGCTGACTTGTTTTCTGCTCATTGTTTAGGAAAGACATCTTTTTACACTCTTCTGTGACAGATTTGTTTTCAGTTATACAAGTGACCTTACAAGAGGGCATTTAAGGAAAGAGATTGGCAGAAGTTTCTCAATGACAGTGATGAACACTTGCAATTCTGCATGCAGACAGATCTTTTGTTGACATTTTGCCCTATCTGCCAAAAATCCACACTATCTTGGCATGATTGGGAAAATTGAAGAATCAGAGAGCTGAATTTGAATTCCAAATGAATTCATTACATCCACTTACGTGCTAATACCCTTAGGAAAGGTATGAATCCTCTTCTTCCCCCAGCTATGGGTAAATAGCAGGACACACTGTATTCCATAGCCTAGGATGCCAACTGGTCTACAGCAAAAAGAAATGGCAATCTACTGAGGGAAAAAAATCTGCCTCGTCAGTCATATTAGGTTGGTGCAAAAATAATGACGTAATAATGTCGTTTTTTGACGTTAAAAAATACGTCAAAAAAACGACATTATTACGTCATTTTTGCACCAACCTAATATCAAAAGATACATGATAGCCTAAGCGTGTATCACACATGGCACATTACTGACTGAATTATCTTTTTAGTTTGCTCTTTCTTTACAAGTCTTCTTAACAGTTTCATAATCATGTTAAAAAGATCATCTGCAAGGAAAAGAAGCAACAGTTTATTGCTCTGATATTTTATCAGAAACAGTTCAATGTCTTTCTAAACAGATACAAAAATCTATTTCACTGGAAATATTAGGTTGGTGCAAAAATAAGGTCGGTTTTTGACGTATTTTTTAACATCAAAAACCGACATTATTTTTGCACCAACCTATTAGTAATTCATCATGTTTGACAGCACCGCAGAGAAGGACTTGGTCTGGGGACATTTTTTTTTTTTTTTTTTTTTTTTTTTTTGATTGAGTTCACAAATTTGATGACATCTGGACATGGGTCTAGGAGTTGTTCTCATGTTTGTACATTTTCTAGCCATCTAAGGCAGAAATACAAAAGTAAAGGACATGGTTGCCAGAGTGAACTTTTAATATAAAGCCAAATAAATTTTAATACAGTGTAACCCGGATATAAGAGAGTTGTCGGGACCGGAGAAGTCTCTTATATCCTGGTTTTCTCTTATATCCGGGTTTGGTCTATTTTGTTTATGCAAGTATGGTTCTAATTTGGGACCAGAGAAAATCTCTCTTATATCCGGGTTACACTGTATATTTCATCATTTTTTCACACTTAAAACAAAGGCTAGGGATACAGGTCATTATTAGCCTTCAAACTTTAAAAATAACAATCTTCTTACTTTTTCAAAGATGCATTTTCTACCCTATCCTAAGACACATCAAAGCTACATTTTCTATCATGCTTCTGATCTAAATTTGCTTCAAATTCTCAAATTGGTTACTTTTGGCAACAATTTAGACAAATGTAGTTTACACATAGATACACATTGACACAGGATGCATAAAGTATCTATTTTTTTCAGCATAAACTCACCCACCGCTGACTAGAGATCAAAAGGACTTTTTACTTTTGAAATCAACATGGGAATAAAATTTATTCAGTTGTTCAAATTTTAAAAATCCTTGATAAATTTTTTGGGATTCTACTAAAATATATTTTATTACTGCAAAATAATTTATGATTTTCCTTTCAACTATAAATTCAATGAATGTGAATTAATTTATCTTTGATGGAGATGTTTACTTGTCTTTTGCATCTTTTATTTTTTCCTCTTGTTGAATGAGTGTAGCAGCCAAAAGACACACTTTTCATATTTTTTCTCATCACCTAGACGAAAAAATACAGAAGTAACTATGAGGTCATGAACTTGTCCTAATTAAGAAAAGAAACCACTATTTGCAATAATTGCCAAATGTTACTGACAACTAAAAAACATTTTTCTTAAAGGACAATTTTAGCTTCTAGAAAAAGCCAAATTTCTGGGATTTGGCATTTTGACTTTCATGAAATGAGAAAAAGGATGTGTATACAGCCAAATGTATAAAATTCCAGGACTTTTCAAGGAGATCTTTTGGGCTACTGCTGTTTTTCCGGTACTTTTCAAGGAGATCTTTTGGGCTGTTGCTGTTTTTCCAGGACTTTTCAAGGAGATCTCTTGGGCTATTGCTGTTTTTCTGTGACTTTTCAAGGTTTCCAGGACCTTTACGAAACCTTTGTTTTGCTGAATCATAAGAATATGTTGCCATCAATTCCACAAGTTCATGCAGTCTCCATGAAAAGAAACACGACATGAAGCAGCTGTTGAGATGCATAAATTATGATCAACATCAGTGGCTGCTCTTTGAGGACCTGAAGATTATTGCTCTTTTGATTTGCTTTGTTTTACAGCAGATCAACATCAATGGGTTATTTAATACTGACAATATTTTTATTGTTGGTAATTTTTTTTTTTTTCCAAAAATGTTTAGCTGGTTATAATGCATTACTGGTAATAATTTTGTACAAAGTATGCCTGGTATTAAAACCTATCTTTACACTTTCATAGTGTTTTAATGCTGGTTTTGGGGTTAACTATTTGCCCATAGTTGGGATCCTAACAGGTTTTACTGTCCCAGGTGTGTGTGGACCTGGGAACACCAGCAATTAAGAGATGGTTCCACACTCCTCAAAACCTCCTGATCAGAGGCCTTGCTGCTGGATGTAGTTTATCATCTTACCCAGAATGCAGATGTAGTTTATTGTCATACCCATGATGAATTGCTCTTTTGATCTTTCTACAACTTTGATACACAGAGTAATAGTTTAATTTTTGAATGGGATAGTTGCGCAACAGATCCCTATTATATCATGGGAAAGGAGCCTGAGTAATAACAAAATAAAGATAATTTGGCATCAAGCACTTGTTGAATCCAGAAGGATTTTGTTGATAGTTTTATAAAACTGGACAGGATGAATAAATTTGTCAAACTCATAGACAAAACAAATCCAACGTTCAAATACCATAATCCAAAATTTCCCAGATTAAGTGAGGCTAAGATAACGGAAGATGTTTTCATTGGTTCTCAGATTTGGGGACAAGGAAAAGGCATGGAAATGATAGCTGATTATCTTAGAAGAAATCAGGCAACAAAAACAAAAACAAAAACAAAAAAACAAGGAATTGACGGAAAATGTTAACAGGCTATAACAGGGTTACTGCTTACTACCACTGGGAGCCTGACTGGGGTCCCTGGGCAGTGCTATCATCAATATTTACTTTTTTATAGCTACATTTATATACATTACAAATTTAACTAAGCCCAACTAGGATGAAAGATTTTTGTGGATTCTGACATCATTCTGGTCTTTTTTGTTTTCAGTCAAAATTCATGAATTTGAAGTCTAAAAAAATTTTTTTTAAATTTTAAAAAAAATCACTATATAAAATTCACTATTTTTTATCCCTAATGTTGAATGTTTCAAAACTCAACTTTTTAACAAGAAAAATCTCAAGTTGATGTTAAAAATTGCTGCAAAACATCAACTTAAGATGGAATGATCTTTTATGACGTGTCTCTAATTTGTATTTAGATACATTGTATTTATTTTCAATTTTTCTAGTTGTATTGTTCACCTATATTGTATATGATCCATTATTGTACATAATTAGGTTACAATAAAATTTGTATTTTATATGAATACTACCTAATGAAAATTGAGATGTAGTATAATAGAATTGGGGGGGGGGGGGCTTGTATCATAGATTTGTGGGTTGGTGCCCCACAAGATGCTTCCACCCGGACCTGGGATATAATACAAATGTATGAGGTGCAACATGTTAGTCAAAATTTATTTTTTGAACATGCATTTTTTTTTTCCTTCTATCAAAATGCTGAGTAGTAAGTGATGAGCATGAGGAGTGATTGCACTATGATATTGTATCCATGGAAAAAAATTATAAAGTCATATGGAGTCGATCAATCCTTGAAGGCTACAGTTGGCTACTCATAAGAGATGCACAATTTGGTGCCTACAAGTCATAAAGTAGACACCAATTACGATCAGTGGCAGTAATGTACTGAATTTCTTTGTCTCAACAAAATAATTCATCGAACATGGTTTCATTATTATTAGGTTGGTGCAAAAATAATGTCGTTTTCTCACATATGTGAGAAAACGACATTATTTTTGCACCAACCTAATATTAATTTTTA
Organism: Acanthosepion lycidas; assembly: GCA_963932145.1. Lineage (NCBI taxonomy): Eukaryota > Metazoa > Mollusca > Cephalopoda > Sepiida > Sepiidae > Acanthosepion > Acanthosepion lycidas. The sequence continues at coordinate 90,520,388 of OZ010575.1, forward strand.
TAAGTCGAAAATTGGCAATCTTTAACCTTCATGCCAGTCAAAAAAATTGGTGATTTTTTTTCTCTACCTTCACTCCTTATTTTTAATTAAACCTAAACATATGAAAGTGAATTTATAAATTTTCTTTCTTCTTCAGAAATGTTTTCAGAGAGCAGTGCTCTTTATATATTTTATATTGCCTAAAGTCATTCAATGATGGTAGAAACAAAATTTCCAAGGATTTTCAGTGGAGCCAAAATAAAATTTGACATTACCGGAATGTATGCTAGCTCAGTATACAACATTGTCAACCATACATTGACCATCTAAGGGATAGATCATGTATTTTTCAGCAGTTGCATTTATTTTTTTTTTAAATTAAGTCTGTTGTCTATGTCAAACATGTATCTGTTTAATAAAATATTGTTATGGTGGGATATAGAGTTATTGACGTTACTAACGCAGTTATAAAAAAAATCTTTTTAGTGGTGTTGAATGATTAAATTGCTTATGAATTAAATTTAGGAAAAATCTTCTGATATTTATTTGAACATTACGATTAAACAGTGGATTAACCTATATATTAGGTTGGTTCAAAAATAATGTCGTTTTCTCAGATAGTAACATATGCGAGAAAACGACATTACTTTTGCACCAACCTAATAATATTATGTCATGGGGTTTCTGTTTATTCTCTACTTTTTTTGTTTTTTTACTAAATACTCTAAATTTACTTTATAGTTGGTTAGTTCTAAAGATTTTATGTATCTAATATGTGCGACATTTTATATATATATATATATATATATATATATATATATATATATATATATGAGAGAGGGAATTAATACAAGTATAAAGTTTGTCACTTGTATATATATTTATAAAACAATTTTTTTTAAATTCAATCAAGGTCTGTTTTGACATTTTTTTTATAGTATTTTTCAATAAAGTATTTTTTTGAAATATTTTAAATTGCAATTTTGAATTAACTGTACAAATTTCATTTTCAAGTTAAAAAAAAAATCATTATAAATGTAATGCCATACAGGTTGTCTGGAAGTAAAAGAAAGATAATGTTGAAGGAATCAATAATTCTTAGATCAGACCCACCTAAACTTTGGGCAAATTTTGATCTCAAAACAAAAAAGAATCATAACAATATGACACAGAAGAACAAATGACTGATCTTATAAATTTCAATTCAACAGTTACTGCCTTGCAACTTCCTCACTATATTTCATAACACAACAGAGATTAAGCTCTTTTTTTTTTCAATAGTTCCTCAATAAAACCTATATTTACACTATATAAAAACAGCCATAAGCACAATTAGGCAGTACAGCAAAAACACGTAAAAAGTATACCATATTGAATTTGCCATAAAAAGTATATCTATTGGAAGTACATGCCAGAAACTTTACTAATTTTTGGATGAGAAATTCAACAAAAAAACAGCTCTTTTTACTGTGATATCAATAATTTTTGTCATATATGTATCCTATTTTGGAAAATTTTGTTACATTATATAATTTTCAACTCATTGGAAGTCCTATTATAAAGTATTTGTTTTCCTTCTGTAAAGCAAATACTTTATAATAGTACTTTCAACTTTTTCAATTTTAAACTGATAGAAAAGACTTTATGAATGGTTCTCCTGTACTTCCTATCCTAATGGTGATTTGCTGACTGAATTTCTTTATAAGCCTCTGATATGACTAATATTTCTGGAGCACTAGATATCTAGCTATCACTTCAACCTGGCATTACTTCAAAATCCCATCTGAAGACAAATGTTGATTCCACTTATGCAAGATCATCTGACAAAGGTCATCAGAAATAATCATTTCTGCTCTCTATTAAAGCCAAGAACTTTATCACAACACTGAATAAAGATGCAATATCAATAGACTTGTATTTCAATCCATTTGGCCTTCTTGCTTGTAACTGAAGGTCACCAGAAGTGGTTCTTCTTCTTTGTCTTATAGGTGGAGATGAGTCAACTGATTTTCCTTTTATCAAGTAGTTGCAAAGAGCAGCTTCAAGCCGGGATTTACTTCCACTGGTTTTGATCCTGATACCAAAGAGAACTTTCAGATATCATGTTGATCTCTCAGGTGCTTTCAAACCACTGCTTGTTGTACATCTTTAATAGCCTTCAGAGGACCATCATACTTGATTAATACACTTTTTTGTTTTCTCTTCCTCTTTTGCCTCTCATTTTCATCAATCCTTTCCTTTCAGGTGTACTTGTTACTTTCAGATGTTTTACATGCTTTCATGAAATGCCAAGAAGTGATTGCCACTCAGATGTTGATTTTGATTCCAACCAAACTGTAGTCTGGTTGGTATGGTCTTCAGTCACATTCTTGATCAACAATGGTGTAATTTGAACCGGCCAGACATGCTTTATATATAAATGAACATTGAAGTCAACACTAGATAGACTGTTTCATGCTAGATGCAATCGTCAGGCCTGACTGTTGCGTCTAGCATGAAACTATAGCACACTTTAAAACTATATTTCTTATATATATATTTCCTCACTTTAGACATTATTTCTAGTGGATACCTATATTTAAATAGACAGTAATTTATTTAATGCCGACAAAATTTTACTTATTGGTAATATTTTTTTTTTTTTCCCCAAAAGTGTATTCCTGGTAATATTTTTTCCTTCAAAAATCTATTTCTGGTAATATTTTTCTTCAAAAATGTATAGTTGGTAATATTTTTTTTACAAAATGTATTGCTGGTAATAATTTTTTTTTTTACAATGCATTTCTGGTATTAAAACCTATTTTTACACTTTCATAGTGTTTTGACCCCAATTTGGGGTTTAACTATTTACCCATAGATGGTATCCTAAAAGCTGTTAACACCCTGGGTCAGGGTAGACCTGGGAACACCAGCAAATAAGAGGTGGTTCCATGCACCTCAAAACCTCCTGATCAGAGGCCTTGCTGTTGGATGTAGTTTATCGTCTTACCCAGGATGTGGATGTAGTTTATCGTCATACCCAGGACAGTCAAATATTCAGGCTGGAAGATGAAATAAAATACTATTTAAAATAAAAAAAAAAAAAAAGTATCTACTCAAATATGGGTATCCACTAAAAATAATATTTAAAGTAATAAAAATATGTTGGATTAATACATAAAAAATTCCATTATTTCTTTACAAATATGTAAAGGCTGGCTACTTGATTCGAAACACACTCATTTTCCCAGGCAGCAAGCAAATCCTTTTGCAGATGTTCGCTCAACCAACAATGTCTATACCTGCAGGCACTTTCCAAAGGTGATGCTCTATTATCAAGGTCAAATTGTTGACAAATCAATGATGGTGAGATTCAAACCCAGGTCTCATGGCCAGATAGTAGACAACTAGTCCACACAATCATATATATAACACACACACACACATATATATATAAAACACATATATAACACACACACACATATATATATAAAACACATATATAACACACACACACACATATATATATAAAACACATATATAACACACACACACATATATATATATATAACACACACACACACACATATATATATATATATATATGACACATATATAACACACACACACACACACACATACATAATACACATAAATATATAACACACATCCACATATATATGTCAATATTTGTTACATTCATTTACATGCAAATACCCTTGGGAAAGGTATGGATCCATCTTTTCTCTCCCCACCCCCTACCACTACTACCTATGAATAAATAGCAGCAGTCTGGGTTCTATCGTTTTGAGTGGCAAGTGGTTGAGGAGGAGGAAAACTGAATTCAAAATTGTATGTAGCCCTGGCGAAACACATACTATGCAGCTAAGGAAAGGATTGATCACATTGGCTCAATGATCCTGATGACAGTCGACTCCTTAAAACCAGTATTTACATATTCTCCTTACATTTCCATGTAACAAATTATATTAGATTCAAACTTACCTTGCTAATTTGCTTGAAAAACTTAAATCAATTTTATTTTTGCATCACACTTTACAGAAGCATGCAAAAAAAACCCCCAAAAAACAAGGCAACTTCATTATGATAAATCGTGATGTAATGATAGCAATAAATAAATTATTAAATAATCTTGGCTGGCAACCAGTCTAGGAGAACGACAGCTCTGAATTCAAAACCTCCAACTATTTTAAATACCCTCACCAACCTGCAATTGGTCCCCAGATGACATGGCCAATCAGGGAGGGTTCCTCCAACAGGAGCAAGAGAGCCTTGGATTTGGATGTATAATTAAACATACCTGATTGTATAGCATGAACTGTTTTGTAGAACTGTCAGGCAAGATATTAAAAAATAAAAAGATCTAAGGGCATATAAAGTTGATTTTTCACCTTCCCTTTCAACCTTTAAGAAAGGTAAAATTAGTGAGAAATAAAATCTAAAAGGGGACTGAGACAGAACAAAAGGGTTTAGTTTAAGCCAGTAGTTCTCAACCTTTTTTTACCCATAGACCCCATTTTCCTTTCTTTTTTTTATTGGTTGAACCCCTTAATAGCTATTTGACATAAAACAACAATATTCTATTTTTCACTAATAAAAATTTTGAGGTTTTAATAATCAAAGAAATATTATATAATTAAGCTTTATTTTTAAATGAAAACTAATTTAATGCAAATAAATTATTCTACAATTACAATAATAAAATTAATAACAATTTTTATTGACCAATATCTTGTATTGCAATATTACAATGTTTCTTCCATGTTCAAGGCCATGGGGAGCGGTGTTCATCAGGCAATTGAATTCACTGCAGCATTTATTTATGTTCACTGGTTAAACATTTTAATAAACCAGTTGAAGTTAAGTGTGTGATTAAAAAAAAAGAAAGGCATATTTATTCAATGAGATCCCTGTGGTTGATGCTGCTCAGCAAGTTTCATTATACATGGTTCCATCGATGTTAATGGTAGTCAAAGATCATCTCTTTTCACAATGTTAAGTCTATTGCAAACTTTTGATAAGAGTTGAGAAACATGACTAAATCCTGATTCAGCAAGATATTGGAAAAGCAATAATGTAGAACTGAGCTTATAATAATAATTATAGTAATAATAATTTTTATTGACCAATATCTTATATTACAATATTACAATAATTCTTCCATGTTCAAGGCCACAAGGAGCAGAGCTCTTCAGGCAATTGAATTCAAGTCAAAGATCACCTCTTTTCACAATGTCAAGCCTACTGTGAACTTTTGATAACAGTTGAGAAACTCAACTAAATCCTGATTCAACAAGATGTTGGCAAAAGCAATAACATAGAGCAGTGCTTTATCCCAGAACAAAGGGTACTTTGTAGCAATATCATTGGCTTTCTTCATAGACCACCAAAATATCATTGTGGACTCCCAATTTGTTATATTTTGCCTGTGGACTCCCAGAAATATTACATGGGACCCCAAGGGCCCCTGTGGACCCCAGTTGAGAACCTCTGGCTTAAGCCAATTAAAGTCAGTACACCAGAGCTTAACGGATTAGTATTGATTAGAAAAATAAGTCCCATCCTACTTGTAGTCCAAGAGAGAGTGGTGGGAGGAGGGTTAGAACATCTGAAGGGAACACCTCAAGGTTTAAACTAGTTTTGTTGTCAATTAGGTTTTACTGTGTGTGTGTCATAATGGTTATTAGCACAGAAAATGGAACCAAGAAACCAAGTTCAAATTCCCACTTAGCCAGTTCCGTTCACCTTCATACTAATAACCATGGCAGGCACCTCGACGTGGTGTAATGGTTAGCAAGCTTGTGTCAATCGGTCAGTTGTGTGCCATGCGTGATGCACACTTAGGCAATTGTGTATTTTCTTTTCCACAGTAGGCTGACATTTCTTTCTGCAGTAGACCAGTTGCCAACCAAGGCTATAGAACTCAGTCTGTCCTGCTATTTACCCATAGTTGGGGGAAAAGAAGAGCATTCATACCTTTCCCAAGGGTATTAGCACGTAAGTGAATATAATGGATTCAACTGGAATTTGAACTCGGCTCTCTGATTCCTCAATCTGATCCACTATCCATTACTCCACTGTGCCTCTTCCTTGTCTTGCTAGATCAATTACGACTGAATAGCAAGTTCAAGTTCAATCCTCACTGGGTGCCCTATACTTTCATCCTTGTACCACATCTAAGCTACGCTTAGAAAAAATCACCATACTAATGCCATGGCAAATCCATAACTTCTCCCCACCACCACCACCAACAACTATGAAATAATGAAATAGCATGACCTAGCCTTGGTTGGCATCCAATCTAGAAGAACAACAACTCTGAATTCAAAGCTGTGGAGAAACTCTACTATTCCCCCCCCCAAAGTATAAGTAAATAATAAATAATGAAGAAAGGAATTTGGGGTAAGCCAAGATCACATGTATCTTGAGAGGATATGGCATTAAGAAAAATACAAATTAGAAGCCATAATGGGAAGTTGAAATAAATGGGGGAGGGGAGAGAGATAAACCAAATGTGGGATGAAAAAAAAAAGTGGGGGGGGTAAGAATCAAAGTTGGACCCATTATAGTGATTTATTAAGTACATCTTTGATGTGGCATGAAGCCGAGATGAAGGCGCACCCAGTGTGGATTGAATTCACGCCTCAGTCATAACTGAATGAACGAGACAAGCTTGCTAGCCATTAGACTACGTTGAAGTCCCAAATTGGGTTAAAAAAAAAAAAAAAAAATAATATATTATTTCATTTATAATTTTTTTAATTATAGGTTAAAAAAAAGCCGTATTAAGAATACAAGTCTTTAAAAAAGTCTAGGGGAGGCAATTTAGCATTTGATATGTGATAAACATTGTGAGTGTGAAAATAAAAAAACATGTACAGTGTAACCCGGATATAAGAGAGATTTTCTCTGGTCCCAAATTAGAGCCATACTTACGGTAAGTAACTTACCTAAACAATTGTAGACCAAACCCGGATATAAGAGACTTCTTCTCCGGTCCCGACAACTCTCTTATATCCAGGTTACACTGTAATAAACATCTAAAAATAGCAACCCCCCCCATTTATTACTTATTTTGTAGTGGGGTATAATAGGATTATTATTTATTATTAAGCGACCTTCTCAGGCAAATATTTTTCTAGTACGTTTTTTAGCAGGAGAATATTCGATTTAAATAATTTTATTTTTACTGATTTATTTATGAGTTTTGGGTCGATAAATCAATTCACTCATCAGTGATGCCAGAGGTAGTTAGTTTTGTTGACTTTTTTTGAAAGTACAGTGTTATTAAACTTCCAATTTCGGTATCAGCAAATATTCTTCTTTTTTTTTCTTTTTTCTTCTTTTTTTTAAATAATTAAGGATGGTCTATTTTAAATTTAGGCTACCAACGAGAAATTCAATTCAGAATTTAGTATTTTAGTCGTACTTGGCCTTCAAGTGCAGCACATTTAACGACCATTGTTAATTTGTCACGATTGCTTTTACGGGCACTAGCTCAGCTACAACAAAATAACTATATCAAATTTAAAATAAACCGTTTTTAAATTTTTTTTCTTTTTTCGACAGCATCAACATTTTTGCCTGAATTTTTTGTATATATTTTTTATACAACTTTGAAGAGAAAAAAATACATAGCAGCTTTTAAAAGTAAAAAAATAAAAATCTCAACTATGTGGTTTAAGAAAATAAATCTCTAATTAAAATATCTGTATTGGCTTTTAGATATTGTTTTACATTTTTTGTTTATTAGATTTTTGTTGATACAGTATTATTTTATTTTATCTTAATTGACCAAATTGACTGCTAAAAACAGTGAAACACGAAACTACCAAATCATCGCCCTCTATTCACTAAAAAAATGTGTACTGTAGCCTAATTTGATGAACCTTGTTCTTTAAAATACATTTTTAAATTTTAATTAATTACATATTTTTCGAATATTTCATATATTTTCTGAAGTTAGTGACACTACTAAATTAAGTATTATTTTTTAAATAAAATATTAAAAATAAAAACATTTATTTTAAAAATACACGAAAAATATTTTTAGATAATTTGCACTTCTTCTTCAAAAACAAAATCTGCCATTGAATGAATTTAATTAATTTACAATTCTTTTTTAAATTTACTTGAATGGGCAAAAGAAGAAACATTTTATTTTTTTAAATTCTTTTTAGACAGAGTTTTGTTTTTTGGGATTTTTTTTTTTTTTTTTTTTTTGCATATTCGTATAATGAGGCGGGGTAAATAAACTTATTTTTTTAACTCATGTTAGTTAACTTAAAGTAATAATAAATGCAGTTCCTTCAACAAGGAAATATAATAAATAAATGCCCCCTAATAAGTGACATCATCAAAAATTTAAGAGGAATTATATATGAATAATTAATTCGTAGACAGTTGGTAATAAAATACCCACGAAAAAATAAAGAGAATTCCAGATTACTCCAGAAATTAACGTCAAGACTTAAAAATTAAATTGGAATTCGTACAACAATTAGACATGGAATTAAATATTTGTATTCATTACTTACCGCCGTCCTCTTTTCGTCTAATTTGTCTTCATATGAGAAATATAACACTAAAAGAAAGTGGAGTAAAAATGAAATGTCAACAGAATGTTATACGATTTAAAACTTTCAGAGATAAATTCTCTTCGAGGCCACAATTAATTCTTTGCCACGATTCACAATTTTTTTTTTTTTTTCAGGGAGAAGGTCAAGGGAGATAATATAATATTTCGGGGAAAGAAAAAAGAAAAAAAGGAATCAAAATTCAAAATTTATACGTTTCTCACAATTTGGATATATTTTTAAATTTTTAAATTATCATTTAGCCAACAAGTAAAACGATTTAAATTAAATATCAATAAAGAATTTCTCAGATTTTTTTACACCAGAAGAAGAGAAATCGTACATATATTGCTTTTAGTTTTATCTTTAACAAAAAAAAAAGTATGCCTAGGGAATCATAGTCAACATGGAATTAAAA